>JAJPUD010006430.1:111849-130041 GCA_023553655.1 Myrmecobius fasciatus
CTACAATCTCAGGGCAGTTTTCTTTCAGGATTTCCTGGAAGATAGTGTTTAGATTCTTTTTTTCATCATGGCTTTCAGGAAGTCCAATAATCCTTAGATTGTCTCTCCTAGATCTATTTTCCAAGTCAGTTGTTTTTCCTAGGAGATATTTCATATTTTCTTCTAATTTTTCATTTTTTTCTTTTTGTTTGACTGATTCTTGAAGTCTTATTGAGTCATTCACTTGCATTTGTTCAATTCTTATTTTTAAAGTGTTGTTTTCTTTGGTTACCTTTTTAAGCTCCTTTTGTAAGTGGCCAATTTGTTCATTGCACTCTTTTTCCACTTCACTAATTTTATTTTTCAATAAATTGGTGTCTTTTTCATATCTCTTTTGCAGGGCATCATATCCTTCTTGCAAGATATTGTATACTTCTTGCACTGATTTCAGTTTATTTTCCCATTTATCCTTCAGCTCCCTTTTGAGGTTCTTTATGCAATCTTCCAGTAAGGCCTTTTGAAAAGGGGACAAGTGATGGTCCTTGCTGATTTTCTCTTGAGTTTTGTCTAAAGGAACCTCTGGATCTGGGGTCATCTCTTCTTTCTCTTTATAAAAGCTGTCTATGGTGAGAGCTCTCTTTTGCTTCTTCATTTTTTTTTAGACAGCGTGGATAATCTCTTTAAAGTAGGGGAAAAAAAAACGGCGGCTGAAAAGCTTTGCCTTGGGGCACTTCGGCGAGTTGACTTAAGGTGCTGGGCTGATGGGGGCTAGGACTAAGTCCGAATTACTCCTTAAACAAGGCAAGTCTGCCCGAACACTTGCCCCCAATCAGGGCAGAGTGTCCCAAGTGCCTCAGATAAACTACAGGTGTTTGGAATTTGGAGTTTGGAGTTTGGAATTTCTGCCACGATGAGCTGAGCTGAGTCCCAACCTCACTTCCGGCCTACACAGGAGTTTTCTATTTGTCTCTCTGTCCGAGTCAGACTAACCTGATATGAAGTTATCCAGAAAGCAATGTTCAAATGTTTCTGAGTTCGTTGACTTTTTAAAGGTCAGTTCAGAGGCTTATTTTATTGTTGATTTGAGAGAAGATCGGAGGAGAGGCAGAAAGTCACCTTTTCACTCCACCATCTTGGCTCTGCCCCCAGCTTGTAAGAATCTTGAGATGAAATTTGAACTCATATCTTCCTGATTCAAGTCCCAGTGTTCTGTCCATTGCTCCACCTAGATGTCCTCATTCTAATGGGGAAGATACCAAATACAGGTTTCTGTGGCAGGTCAGATGGAAAGGTCCAGTGATCCTTGAAATTCAAAAAACAAAACAGATGATAATGCATCTTCTTTAATGTTATTTCCATTGATGGAACCATATCTATTTCTGATAGTGAGCTATTTGACAGGACCAAGGACTTTTGTGGTATGAAGTTTTTTTTTCTTTTCTTTTATTCTTTTTGGTTTTTATTTTGGTAAGAAGTTCCTTTTAGAGTTTTCAGATAGATGTGGATACTCAGATAGTGAGGTGTATAATGCATGCAGAATACAAGGTAACATCTCCACAAAGGTTAATCTTAGAAGATATGACTGGGCTGAAAAAAGCACCATGGTCTAAGAAGGTGCTGATATTAGGACATAGGTCCTAGACTGTGTCCACCTGGGTCTAAGGGGAGATAGTGGTCAAAGTGGGAGCTATAGACTGATCTACTTGTCACCCCTAAGTCTCTTCCTCCAATTGCTTTGTGACTTCAGAATGACTCATTCATAGTAGCTGGAGAACAGAATTAAAGCAAGTATATTGGTTTGAGATACTGTATTATTACAAAGCTCTTGTGTCACAATGGCAGTTGGTCCACAGTTTTTTGTTTGAATAAAGTGTTTCTAAATATGTAAAATTTTTTTAGCTTATTTTAAAATTATAAACGAGTCCAATTAATGAAAGCACATTACATTTGCAGGATTTCAATAAATCCTCCCTTAAAGGCATTATATAGCAGTCATTGTAACTGTCATTCATTAAATTATTACTTTAAAAAGATTTAAAGGGGCAGCTAGGTGGTGCAGTGGATAGGGCACCAGCCCTGAAGTCAGGAGAACCTGAGTTCAAATCTGGTCTCAGACACTTCCAGCTGTGTGACCCTGGGCAAGTCACTTAACCTCAATTGCCTCAGTAAAAAGCAAAAGAAAAAAAATATTTAAAGTAAAGTTTTGCCCCACCCCCCTTCTTCAGGATAGCTAATGCTAGAGAATATGTCTGTGGTACAATTTATGCTAAGAAATACTATTCTAAAAGAAAATCACTATAAACTTCTTCATCTTTTCAATATAAAAAATTGAAAATCACTTTTGAGACATGGGCAACTTGGCAAATTATGAAGTTATTTCATTAAAAACATTAATAAATATACTAGTTATTTAGTTATTGGATGACACACACCAAGCCTATACTGTATAAATGAGATCACTGTTTGTACTATTTTTGTTGATTCTTTATATATGCCTTAAGAAGGTCATACTCAGTACATTGGATCATAGCCTACTTAGTAAGCAAGCTGCCTGTTGGAGGAGGATCATGGAAAATATTCCAGATTTTGGAGTCTGAAATCCTATGCTCTATCATTTACCTTAAACAATAATTTAACTTCTTTTAGCCTCAATATCTTTATCTGAAATATGGGGATAATATAACATAATAATATAATAGCAACTTCACTGTGTTGTTATAAAAATAAATGATGAATGTATGCAAAGTATTTTGTGACCATCAAATTCCATAGACATCCAAATTGAGAGGCAGTGTTTCCTAGTTAATAATCAGCTTCTGAGGAAGAATGACCTGAGTTCAAATGCTGACTCAGACACTATGGACTAAGAGAACCTAGGCACATCACTTAATCTTTCAATATCCCCAGATGGCTCTTCAAGGCTATAATTTATAAAACTGTTGATGATCAGCATTTGGCAAGGGAATTTTCTCACTAGGAACTCCCTATTCTGATATAATCTTGAGTCCATACTGAAACATGAAAATTATAACTATTATTATTATTATAACTATTGTTAATTATCATTATCAGTTCTCTTTGAGAACTCTAATCAATCATATTAGAGTAATATATAAGCAGTGGAATTTCAAAGGAAATAAGATGTTTTTTTCCTGGAAGAGAAAGACTTGGGGAGGTAGGATGGATTTACATATACACCAAAAAGGTACATCAAGAGAATATAATGAGATAAATATATACAGGTCTCTCATTAATATACTATATTCAACCTTTTTTCACCCAAGAAATTTTTACACAACCTTGGATATATAGACATATAAAATATATAAACAAATCAAACATTTACTGATAATAAATCATAATTTCATGACCCTGACATTCAGTTATGAGACTTCATATGGGTTCATGATCCACATTTTAAGAAGCTTTGTATTATACCAACATCAATGTTCATTCAAAAGAAATTGGTTTAGACATCCAGACTAGAAAAACAAACCAGAGAAAGGGCATACCCAGGTCAGGATTATGAAATCAAATAGATATTCTGTGGGTCCATTCCATTGCTACACATAACTTGCACAGAAACTTCAGATAGAAGATAAGCCTGGCCCAAAATTTGATGGAAAGAAGAGACTAAACTGGATTGCATTTGAAAAGTTTTATCTACTTAATTATATCAAATTGCTCATTGCTGGGGGAAAAAATGGCAGCTTTTAAATGCCAACATGCTCCTTCTGACACCAAATTGATGTAAACTTATGGCAAACCATGATTATGGAAGAATCCAAAATGGCAGATGACTTAATGGGGAATAACAAGACAAGTGGATATAAAGGTATAAATGGGTTGAAGCATATTACTGATGATGACTAGCTTATGAGGAGTTGTTGGGAAGATACCATCATAGATATAAATGACTAGAAAAAAGATGTGAACTGCCCATGTAACAAGAAGATAAGGCATAACACATGGACAACCTGAATGTTACATTAGAATCTGCAAAATATTAACAGAGTCAAAGGAAATCTAGCATTTTTAATCAATCCTCTGTAGGAAATTTGTAGAAAGACAGAGATAAAAAATGTATAAGAGAAGAAACTCAGAATGGACTCAAATGGATTGAAGGAGGGGCCAATGATGTTACAGATTTATGTAAATATTTTCATATACAGAAATGGTTGGTTGTACTCCATCATTTTCAAAGAGGTCCAAAATGACACTACTATGTTAGAGTCAATTACAGTGTAAACTATGGCTAATAAGACCAATATAGTTCAGAATACTCTACCACAAGTGGGGAATAAATAGGCCACGAGAATGTTTGGTGTGAATTCTCTTAATTTGCACATCTATCATTTCTTTTGAGCTACTTGAATTCTGTTTTGCTTATACTGCCTGCTCCAATGCAGGTAAGCCATGTTGAGCAGTCCTGTGCCAATATCTCCCATGTCATGCTATCAATCCCATAGTTTTTCACAAATACCTTAAGAGTATCTTTGCATTGTTATTTTTCTGACCACTAAGTGACTCTTGCTTTGTGTGAGTTCTTTGTAAAATAGTCTTTAAGGCAAGTGCATATTTGGCATTTGAACACCATGGCCAGACCATCAATTCTTTGCTGTTTGTGCTAATTTTGGCCTATTAAATCCAAGAAAACACAGGTGCTCCATCAGCCAACACAACATCATCCGTAAGTGGAACCATCAGTTACAGCAAATGGAGAAATTTTGAATACTGTAGATAAATTCACTTACCTCAGCAGTGTACTTTTCAGGGATATACACTTTTTTAATTAAAGCTTTTTATTTTCAAAACATATTCGTAGATAATTTTTTAGCATTATCCTTTCAAAATCTTATGTTCCAATTTTCCCCTCCTTTCCTACACTCCTTCCCCTAGATGGTAAGTAATCTAATATATGTTAAACATGGGAGAAACATATGTTAAATCTATGTATACATAGTTATATAATTATCTTGCTGCATAAGAAAAATCATATCAAACAGGAAAAAATGAGGAAAAAAATGCAAGCAAACAAATACAAAAAAGAGTGAAAATGCTATGTTGTAAACCACACTCAGTTCTTATATTCCTCTCTCTGGGTGTAAATGACTCTCTTCATCACAAGATCATTGGAACTGGTCTGAATTACCTCATTGTTGAAGAGAGCCATGTCCATCAGAATTGATCATCATATAACCTTGTTGTTGCAGAACTTACATCTCCTGGTTCTGCTCATTTCACTTAGCATCAGCTCATGCATGTCTCTCCAGGCCTCTCTGAAATCATCCTGCTGGTCATTTCTTACAGAACAATAATATTCCATAACATTCATATACCATAACTTATTCAGCTATTGTCCAACTGATGGACATCCACTCAGTTTCCAGTTTCTTGCCACTCCCAAAAGGGATGCCACAAACATTTTTGCATATGTGGGTCCCTTTGCTTATTTTAAGATCTCTTTGGGATACAAGCCCAATAGAAAAACTGCTGGGTCAAAGGGTATACACAATTTGATAACTCTTTGGGCAGAATTCCAAATTGTTCTCCAGAATGGTTGGATCTATTCACAATTCCATCAACAATGCATTAGTGTCCTAATTTTTCCACATCTCCTCCAACATTCGTCATTATATTTTCCAGCCATCTTATCTAATCTGAGAGGTGTGTAGTGGTACCTCATAGTTGACTTAATTTGCATTTCTCTGATCAATAGTGATTTAGAACACCTTTTCATATGACTAGAAATGGTTTCAATTTCTTCATCTGAAAACTGTCTGTTCATATGCTTTGAGTATTTATCAATTGGAGAATGGCTTGAATTCTTATAAATTTGAGTCAATTCTCTACATATTTTAGAAATGAGGGGGCAGATAGGTGGCACAGTGAACAGAGCACCAGCCCTGAAGTCAGGAGGACCTGAGTTCAAATTTAGTCTCAAACACTTAACATTCCCTAGCTGTGTGATCCTGGGCAAGTTACTTAACCTCAATTTCTTCAGCAAAAAACAAAAAGAAAAAAAAAAGAAATGAGGCCTTTATCAGAACCCTTAAATATAAAAACGTTTTCCCATTTTATTGCTTTCCTTCTAATCTTGTCTGCCTGCCTTGGTTTTGTTTGTACAAAACCTTTTTAACTTAACATATTTAAAATTATCTGTTTGGTCTTCAATAATAAGTTCCAGTTCATCTTTGGTCACAAATTCCTTCCTTTCTACAAATCTGAAAGGTAAACTATTCTAAGTTCTTCTAATTTGCTTACAATATCACTGTTTAAGTCTAAATCATGAACATATTTCAACCTTATCTTGGTATATGGTGTTAGGTGTAGGTCAATACCTAGTTTCTACCATACTAGTTTCCAATTTTCTCAGCAGTTTTTGTCAAATAGTGAGTTCTTATCCCCAAATCTGGGGTCTTTGGGTTTATCAAACACCAGATTGCTATAATTATTGACTATTTTGTTTTGTGTACCTAACCTATTCCACTGAATGACTACTCTGTTATCTTAGCTAGTACCAAATGGTTTTGATGACCACTGCTTTATAATATAGTTTTAGGTCTAGCATATCTAAGCATTTTTTCATTAATCAGGGATAAACACTTTGATAATGAGGTTAACAGAGTATTGGGAAAGCTCAAAAGAAAAGTGGGAGAGTGAGGAGAATTTTGGGAAGATGGAAGAATAGGTTTCTAAATTTCAAGCACTCCAACTTTTCCTTACAAATAGAGCAAATTTGAGCTTCAAGGTGAACATAGACTGGTGAAAAATCAAGAAGACTTTGGGTAGAACAGAAGTCTTCCAGGTACAACCCAAAAACATCTGAAGAAAAATCCTGGGCCAGAGATTAACTTCTGTGAGATGCAAATACCTCTGGGCTAGTTGTACAGAAATATCAAATGGAGACACTGGGGCTAGCTGGGTGTAGCTGGAGCCTCAGAAGGAACCACAGAAACTTTCACCTTCTGGATTGCATGTGGAGTTGGGGGTCTGAACCCAGAAAAAAATGGGGGTGGAGGGCTCAGAGTGCTGAAAACCTACTCAAATCGAGAATGAGTTCAAAAGGTAACACTATATATATATGTATATATAATGAATATATAATATGGATATTATATATTCATATACTACATATATGAATAGCACCCTCCAAAATCGACAAAATAATATGGGGGAGGCAGGGGGAAATAGGAAAGAGATAGATGAGGGAAGAGGACAAGAAAGGAATCCATAAGTGGGAGAAGGTTAAATAATAGCAAAATAGAGGAGTACTATGAGTTAGTGTAACTAGGTGCAGTGGATAAGAAAATTGGAGTTTAAATTCAGCTTCAGATACTTATCAGTTAATGTGACCCTGGAAAAGTCATTTAACTTCAATTTGTCTTATTTTCCTTATCTGTAAAATGAGGTTAATAGTAACTATCTCCCAAGGTTTTTGTGTGGACTAAATAAGATAATATTTGTAAAGCACTTACAGGGGTGCCCGGCACATTGTAATTGATTAATAAATTGAATGTATAGATCTGTAAAACTGGTCAAGAAAAAAATAATATAAGAATAATAAAACTTTCTGAAAACCATGAATAAATAAAAAATTTGTATAGCCCATGTCAAGAAAGAACAAAAGTAAATTCCTCAAATCTATTAAACTTCCCCAAATCAGAGGGCAAAGGGAAAAGGGAAAATTTACTCATTTTCTGAAAGAAGCATGAACTAAAAATACAAATGTCATAGTCAAAATCTAGAGTTTCCAAATCAAAGAAAAAATATTATAAACAAAGTGAAAGGGATCAAGGAAAAAGGATCACAACAACTACTTTTTAAGGAGAAAAATATTTGAATTCTATATTTCAAAAGGCAAAAAATAAAGGTTTATAAGCAAAAATAACTAATCCTACATAACTAAATAGAATGTGGGATAGAAAGTGAACCTTGGCTAGAATAGAAGATATTCAAACATTCTTCTCCTCTCCTTTTCTTTCCTCTTCTCTCCTCTCTTCTCCTCTTCACCAAAAAAATGGTATTGTCCAATTTAAAAAATGCACTTTACTCATCAGAATTACCTCCAAATGATTTTGACTATTTCCCAAAGACAAATTCACTCAAGAAAAGAATGCAATCATTTATAATATTCAGAATCTATAGCGAAAGCAAATCTTTCCAGAAAATTTTCTCAGCATAATTCCCACAGCTACTCATTTTGAAGAGACATCACTCATTTGGGTAAAGTTTTATTATTTTTTAAAAAGTTTCATAATATACATTTTTGTAAATATGTATATTATGAAACTTTTTAAAAAATAAAATATATATTTATAAATATATATATATACACATATGTATACATATATATATATATGTTACCAAAGTGTTTGGGCAGTCATTGGAGTAGTTGTAATTAATAAGGTTTATCTGAGAAGACTTTCAGACTTTAAGAGACTGTGTAATGCATTGAAACAACAGTGTCTTACAAAACATTCACTTACCACAGAAAGTAGATACAACCTTCCAAAATAACTAATTTACACTCAAATGAATAGCTTACTCACCCAAACAAGCCAGTTCAAGAAACAGCATTCATTCCTTAAAACAGTCTTACAAGGAGTCAAGAAGCAAAAATTTGGAAAAGTAGAATATTTTCTTTCCCTGATGGCTTTATTATTCCCTTTTCATGGACTCATGTATTAGAAGTTGAAGTAGATTATACCACAAATGAACATGCATTTAATGGATCTAAAAAAAAAACCCCAAAAAACAACCTCTCCTATGAAGTATGTACTGAATTTGCCTGACCACTGAAGGTGAAACATGCTCACCTTGGAAAAAACTTATCTTTATTATAAGGAAACAAAACCTGAATAGTCCCTTCTTCCTCTGACAATGACAAAGAGGTAAGATGCTGTAACAGTTAAAATGGATAGACAGGCTTTTGGCATTCTCTTTTCTTTAATTTTTCTTGTTGTACCTTGCCAATCACAGTCACTTGGGGAATACTTCCTTATGTCAGCTAAGGTAAGGAGATTCAGGTAGGTAAGATTTTTCCTGGATCCCTGGATGTATATTTTATTTAAAGTTTTCTTTCCTAAGTATGAGACTATACAGCAAATTTGAGATATATGGTAGAATTGGTGGTGATCATTTGAGTTTGAGAGTCCAGGGGTTTTGGGTCTATTGGGTGAAAATGAATGGAAACAAAAGTTCATGCTCCAAAGAACATACACCTACAGGGTAAGGAGCAAAAGACGTGGACTTTGGACATTATTCAGAGTGAAGGTTAAATATAACACACCCTATCAGGAGTCCTGCAAACTATTTCATGTCAAGGCGGTTTTAAGTATCAACTACTTGGCAGGGTATGACCATAGATATTACTTCCACTTGTTTAGTTAGTTTCTGTCAAGAGTATAGTACGAGTCTTTAGTACTTTGAACAATCCTTTTGTGGGTCCCATGACTGTTTAATATTACATATTGAGTAACTTCTATTTATGGAGACTCCAGACATGAGCTATGACCTAAGTGCAATGTTCTGGTCCTTAGGATTTGTTAAATTAATCCTAATTTAGGGATTGAGTCAAACCTGTTCAGTGTTCTAAGAGAAAACAGTAATTCTGAAAGTTACTAAAAAGAGTGACTCTCTAAATGAAGACTGAGGCAATTGAGTCACTTTATATGTCACAACACCTGTGATAAACTCAGGAAATAGGGACTCAAAATGATTGCATGATTTTTCAAGAAATGTAATTTATTTGGTTATAGAAAAAAAATAATTTGCTAATTAAGATATAGACACTGCTGAGTTGTTCACAGAAAGAATTCAGAGTCTGAACTCAGAAATATAAGGATGGTGGGGGTAAAATATTAAAATTTAAAGTGGCATCAAGCAAATATGAGATTGTGGTTTAAAAAAAAATGCCATGATTATAAATAAGCAAGAATGCATGGAAAATAGAGAATCAAAGACAAAGATCAATCATTGGATCAATTAGTTTGGATGTGATAGTATGCCCAGTAAAATGTTAGTCAAGCACAGTATCGATTAATTCAGTTTAGAAGTAGAAAGATCATTCATCAATAAGCTTTTATGTGCAGTTTCTGAGATAGAAAGAGGAAATAAGTTTACAATTCCTTAGCTAGTTGCTTTGAATATATAGTGTGAACACATGGATTTTCCTCATTCATTTGGCAGTTTTTAAAACTGTATTTTTTGGTACTGAGCACATTGGTGGAAGAGTGTGAGCCAACTTTAAGTGTAGATTGAGATTTATTTATTACTTATTTATATGTTTATATATATACATATAATTACTTTTTCTTTATTTTAAGTAAATAGTTATATATTTCAGATCTAAAAGTGCCATTGTTATAAGTGACTAGTTGTATAAATCAAAATACTTAAGTGGGAATTAAAGAGATATTGAAGATTATTGTTGTTCAGAATGTTTGACTCTTCATGACCTCATTTGGGATTTTTTGGCAAAAAAACTGGAGTGATTTACCATTGCAGAAGAATCTCCAACTCATTTTACACAGAAGGAAACTGAGGCAAACTGGATGAAGAGACTTTTCCAGAGTTATACAGATAATACATTTCTGAGGTCAGATTTGAATTCATGGAGATTAGTCTTCCTAACTCCAAACCTGATGTTCTATTGGCTACATCACCTAGATACCTAGTTTGAAGATTAGGGGAAGTATATTTTCCCTTACAACTGGGTTATCCCTAGGGGACCCAAATAATTTGAACGTAACGCCATAGTAGGAATTATTCTTTGAAAATCTAACCTTGCCAGTATGAAGGTAAGTTGAACTGAGAGAGGATCCAAAAGAATGAATGTGTTCACACGCCCAGGTGAAAGACATGAGGTGCTACAGTGTAGGTGGCCAATTCATGCACCTGTTATTTAGTTCTAAATAAATCTCCCTCCAGGGAACCAGAGTGGGGAACTTAATGAGCCAAAAAGTGGGAGAAAATATGTCCTATTCTAGTGGCCAGGCTCCCCCAGAAGAGTATTCATTCTGGACCCCATGTAAAGGTCCATGACAGAGATGGGCTCCTAATGGAGAAGGGAATGAGCATAATAGTCCTCATTACCCAGGGTCCAGCAGCCATAAGTATTGTTAGATTTATAAACATTGTAAATTAAGTGTAAATTCCATGGAGCCTTCTTATAACCTTATTCACTGAATAAAAAAAAATATAGCATAAGGCAGGTCTGTTTTGGATCTTACTCATTACTGCTATGCAAATGTTTTTAGCTGTTCTGTTCTATTCTGTTTTTATTATATTTAAAAGCTTTAAAAAGGGAAAAGATTTGGTTTCTTAGAGAAATAACCTCTAATAAAATCAGACCATGAAGTGCTAAGAACTGCAAAACCTTCAGTAATAAGAAATACAAGGTCTCCAAAGAGGCAAGCAGTGTAATGGAGTGGAACCAGTATTGGATTTACAATCAAAGGATCTGGATTTTAATCCTGGTTCTGTGTTACTTTACAAAAACTTAACCTCTCTGGCTCTCAATATTCTAGCCTTTAAAATGCAGGTGTTGTAACAAAAATCATTTGGAAGAGCAAAAAGGTTGAAAATACCAAAGGAATCAATTAAAAAAGTGAAGGCAGGTGGCCTGGTCATACCACATCTCAAACTGTATTATAAAGTGGTAATCACCAAAACAATTTGGTACTGATTAAAAAATAGAGCGGTAGTTCAGTGTAACAGATTATATAGATACATTATCGTAAATGACCATAGATATTTAGTGTTTGATAGATACAAGATTCAAGCTTTGGGGAAAAAAATTCATTATTTGACAAAAACTTCTGGGAAAACTGGAAAACAGTTTGGCAGAAACTAGGAAAAGCTGAATATCAAACACCAAATACCAAGATAAGATCAAAATGGGCACATGATTTAAATATAAAGGGAGATACTACTGGCAAATTAGGGGAGCATAGAGATAGTTTGCCTTTCAGATTCATGGTAAGGGAAGAATTTAGGACCAAATAAGATATAGAAAATATAACAAAATGTAAAACAGATAATTTTGATTATAAAAGTTTTTGAACAAACAAAATCAATGCAGCCAAAGTTAAAGAGAAAGCATAAAATTGGGGGAAACTATATCAATATTTCTGATAAAAGCTTCATTTTTCAAATACATAAAGAATGAAGTCAAATTTGTAAGGATACAGTCATACTCAAATTCATAAATGATCAAGTGATAAATAGGCTGTTTCCAGACCAAAAAAGCAAAGCTATCTATAATAATAAAATGCTCTAAGTAACTTTTGATTAGAGAAGTACAAATGAAAACAACACTGAAGTACCACTTCATACCTGTCAGATTAGTTAGTATGATAGAAATGGAAAATGATAAATCTTGGAGGGGATGTGGAAAAACTGGGACATTAATATTCTGTTAGTGGAGTTGTACACTGATCCATTTATAAAACTGATGAAGCTATGACCAAAAGGAAAGCATACTGTGTATACCTTTTGTCTTATCAATATCACTACTAAGTCCGTATCCCAAAGAAATCAAAGAAAAAGGAAAAGATACTGTACATAAAAAATTATATCAGCTCTTTACTTAGTGGATAAAAAATTGGAAATTATAGTGATGTCCATCAATTGGGAAATGGCTGTTTTACAAAATGGAGTGGGGACTTGAGATTAATTAATAAAAAAAAGGTTTTACATTTGTAGGGATTGATGAATTAATAAATATCAGAATATATCCCTTGATTGCCTTAGATCCTAGTGAAAGAAAACCAACAATCAATCAGTCAGCTGATAAATGTTTATTAAGTGACTAATATGTGTCAGACATTATGTTAATTGCTTAACACACTCAATTAAACAGACCATTCAAATTGTGGAATATGATTGTAATTGAATGATTTTCCCTTTGAGTTTAGCTTTAGTGCTGACTTGGAATCATTTGCATAGCAGATACAAACCTGATGAGTCTCCCAAAACAGACTGCTATGAATGAGTGTATGATGGAATACTGGAACTAGAGCCAAAAGTACCTTCGTTCAAATCCAGGTTTAAACACTTTCTAGCTATGTGACTCTTAGGAAATTACTTAACCCTGATTTCCTCAAAAATATTAATTATGGGGCAAGGATAGACTTTGGGTAGGAGGTAACACTTGTGCTGACTCTTGAAAAAAACTAGGAACCCTATGAAGTGAAGGTAAGGTAACAGTATGTGCTTCAAGGCACAGAGAGGGAAGATGGAAAAGTGTTCAACATCAAGTAAGTATTTTTACTGGAATATAGAATGTGCAAAGGAGAATAATGTAAAAGAAAGAAAGGTAGACTTGGAGTCATATTATTAAAGGTCAAAGAGAAAGTAGTCCTTAGACTGAAGAGGAAGAAGGAATAGATTGCAAGACATACAAAACATAATAGAGACAGAACTTGAAAATTACTTGACTATATAAGAATAATGACTTCAAAGAAATATTTCTATTCTTATTTATCAGAGCCAGCCATGGTTCCTTCAAGAATATGGGTACTTTTCCTTTTTTTGTTATGAACACTAAAATACATAAAATGCATTAAAATACGTAGAATTGTAAGTGAACTCATTTATAATGAAATATAGTTCCCAAAATATTTTTTAAATAAGTTCACAAATCCTGTGCAATGTGTCCAAAGATCTTTTGGGGTCTATCCAAGGTTAAGAAATCTTGCTCTAGACGGGGCGGAGCCAAGATGGCGGAGTGAAAACGTGACTCTCTGCGTCTCCTCCAATCTTCTCTCAAATCAACAATAAAATAAGCCTCTGAACTGATCTTCAAGTCAACAAATTCAGAAATACTTGGATACTGCTTGCTGATATCTCTGAAGAACTTCACGTCAGGTTTGTCTAACTTGGACAGAGGGATAAAAAGTGGTGTAGGCCGGAAGTGAGGGTGGGACTCAGATCATTGTGGCAAAAACTCCAAACTCCAAACTCCAAACAGCTGGAGTTTATCTGAGGCACTTGGAACACTCTGCCTGGATTGGGGGCAGGTGTTCTGGCAGACTTGCCTTGTTTAAGGAGTAATTCTGACTTGTCCTAGCTCCCACCAGCCCAGCACCTTAAATTGCCCCAGGGCAAAGAGCTTTAGCCGAGGCTTTTCCAAACCTTAAAGAGATATACACACTGTCTAAAAAAAAAAAATGAAGAAGCAAAAGAGAGCTCTCACCACAGACAACTTTTACTGAAACAGAGAAGGGCTGACCCCAGATTCTGAGGTTCCTTTAGACAAAACTTCAGAGGATGTTATTAAGGACCATCACTGGTCCCCTTTTCAAAAGGCCTTTCTGGAAGATTGCATGCAGAATCTCAAAAGAGAGCTGGAGGATAAATGGAAAAATAAACTGAAGTCAGTGCAATAAGCCCTCCAAAAGAGATATGATAAAGACACCAATTTATTGAAAAATAAAATTAGTGAAGTGAAAAAAGAGTGCAATGAACAAATTGGCCACTTACAAAAGGAGCTTAAAAAGGTAACCAAAGAAAACAACACTTTAAAAATAAGAATTGAACAAATGCAAGTGAATGGCTCAGTAAGACTTCAAGAATCAGTCAAACAAAAACAAAAAAATGAAAAATTACAAGAAAATATGAAATATCTCCTAGGAAAAACAACTGACTTGGAAAATAGATCTAGGAGAGACAATCTAAGGATTATTGGACTTCCTGAAAGTCATGATGAAAAAAAGAATCTAAACACTATTTTCCAGGAAATCCTGAAAGAAAACTGCCCTGAGATTGTAGAATCAGAAGGCAAAATCACTATTGAAAGAATTCACTGATCACCTCCTGAAAGAGACCCCAAAATTAAAACCCCAAGGAATATCATGGCTAAATTTCAGGACTATCACACCAAGGGAAAGATTCTACTAGCACCTAGAAAGAAACAATTCAAATACCAAGGATCAATAATTAGAATCACACAGGATCTGTCAGCCTCCACATTGAAGGATCGAAGGGCCTGGAATCAGATATTCCTAAAGGCAAAGGAACTTGGATTACAGCCAAGAATAACCTATCCAGCTAGAATGAGCATTATCCTCCAGGGAAGAAGATGGTCATTCAATGAGATAGGTGAATTTCACCTATTTCTAATGAAAAGACCAGATCTGAACAAAAAATTCGACCTCCAAACACAGAACTCAAGAGAAGCATAAAAAGGTAAAAAGGAAAGGACTCTTGAGAACTTTATTTCTACTATGGGGATACTTAAAGTTTGGGGGTATAATTAACTAGATATTACTTTGATAATATGAAAAAGAGAACTAGAGGGGGAAAGGTTATCACACTGGGGGAAAGAGGGAAAAAGTGGTAAAATAAGATCTAAAAAAAAGGAGGTAAAAACAAGGTAAAATCTCTTGAAGAGGCAAAGAAAACCTAATATAATTGAGAGCAAGAGGGGAGGGAGATGAGCATTGTATAAATCTTACTCTCATCAGGTTGGGCTCTAAAAGTGTATATCAGACACTTGATTTCACATAGAAACTTGTCTGTTGCTAGAGAGAAGTGGGAGGGAAAGGAGGAAAAGAAAGGGATAAACTAATAGAAGGGAAAATAGAAGAATCAGGGGAAAGGAGTAAAAACCGGGGGAGGGGATCTAAAGGGTGCAGTATTGTTTGGGGGAAGGGGTCATCAAAAGCAAAGTACTGAGGAGGGGGGAAGGGAGAAAGGGGAAAGAAAAGGGAAAAACATAACTTGGGTAAATAAGATGGCAGGAAATAAAGAATTAGTTATTCTAACTGTGAATGTGAATGGGATGAACTCTCCCATAAAGCGGAAGCGGATAGCAGACTGGATTAAAAACCAGAATCCCACAATATGTTGTCTACAAGAAACATATCTAAAACATAGTGGCACATATAGGATGAAGGTAAAAGGCTGGAGCAGAACCTATTATGCTTCAGGTGAACAAAAAAAAGCAGGAGTACCAATCCTTATCTCAGATCAAATAAAAGCCAAGATAGATCTAATCAAAAGAGATAAGGAAGGAAACTATATTTTATTAAAGGGTACCATAGATAATGTAGCAATATCAATACTAAATATATATGCACCAAGTGCAATAGCATCCAAATTCCTAGGGGAGAAATTAAGAGAGATGCAAGAAGAAATAGATAGCCAAACTATACTAGTGGGGGATCTCAACCTTGCTCTCTCAGAATTAGATAAATCAAACCACAAAATAAACAAGAAAGAAACTAGGGAGATAAACCAATTGTTAGAAAAGGTAGGTATGATAGATCTATGGAGAAAGTTGAATGGAGACAGTAGGGAGTTTACTTTTTTCTCAGCAGTCCATGGAACCTATACAAAAATTGACCATGTGTTAGGGCATAAAAACCTCAAAATCAAATGCAAAAAGGCAGAAATAGTAAATGCATCTTTTTTCAGATCATGATGCAATAAAAATCACATGCAATATAAGGCCAGGAGAAAATAGGCCAAAAGTTAATTGGAAATTAAATAATCTAATTCTGAAGAATGAATGGGTGAAAGAGCAAATCATAGACACAATCAATAATTTCATCCAGGAGAATGACAATAAGGAGACAACATACCAAAATTTATGGGATACAGCCAAAGTGGTTATAAGGGGCAATTTTATATCTCTAGATGCTTACTTGCATAAAATAGAGAAAGAAAACATCAACGAATTGGGCTTATTATTAAAAAAACTAGAAAAAGAACAAATTAAAAACCCTCAATTAAATACCAAATTGGAAATTCTAAAAATAAAAGGAGAAATTAATAAAATTGAAAATAAGAAAACTATTGAATTAATAAATAAAACTAAGAGTTAGTTCTAGAAAAAAAACAAAATATATAAGCCTTTAGTTAATTTGATAAGAAAAAGGAAAGAGGAAAGTCAAATTGTTAGTCTCAATCAAGAATGATAAGGGAGAGCTCTCCTCCAATGAAGAGGAAATTAGAGTAATAATTAGGAGTTACTTTGCCCAACTTTATACCAGTAAGTTTGATAATCTAAATGAAATGGAGGAATATCTACAAAAATATAGATTGCCCAGGTTAACAGAAGAGGATATAAAGTATTTAAATAGCCCCATATTAGAAAAAGAAATAGAACAAGCTATTAATCAATTCCCTAAGAAAAAATCTCCAGGGCCAGATGGATTTACATGTGAATTTTACCAAACATTCAAAGAACAATTAATTCCAATACTATACAAACTATTTGAGAAAATAAGGACAGAAGGTATACTGCCAAATTCCTTCTATGAGACCGATATGGTGCTGATAGCTAAACCAGGTAGGGTGAAAACAGAGAAAGAAAACTATAGACCAATTTCCCTAATGAATATTGATGCAAAAATTTTAAATAAGATATTAGCAATGAGATTACAGAAAGTCATCCCCAGGATAGTACACTATGACCAAGTAGGATTTATGCCAGGGATGCAGGGCTGGTTCAATATTAGGAAAACTATCAGCATAATTAATTATATTAATAACCAAACTATCAAAAACCATATGATTATCTCAATAGATGCAGAAAAAGCATTTGATAAAATCCAACACCCTTTCCTATTAAAAACACTAGAGAGTATAGGAATAAATGGGCTTTTCCTTAAAATGATTAGTAGCATCTACTTAAAACCATCAGCAAGCATCATATGTAATGGAGACAAACTAGAACCATTCCCAGTAAGATCAGGAGTGAAACAAGGCTGCCCCCTGTCACCATTAATATTTAATATTGTATTAGAAATGTTAGCTTTGGCAATAAGAGAAGAAAAAGAGATAAAAGGAATCAGAGTAGGCATGATGAAGAAACCAAATTATCACTCTTTGCAGATGACATGATGGTATACTTAGAGAACCCTAGAGACTCAACTAAAAAACTACTAGAAACAAGTCACAACTTTAGCAAAGTTGCAGGATTCAAAATTAATCCACATAAATCATCAGCATTTTTATATATTACCAACAAAATTCAGCAGCAAGAGATACAAAAAGAAATTCCATTCCAAATAACAGATGATAGGATAAAATATTTGGGAATCTATCTGCCAAGGAAAAGTCAGAAACTATACAAACTAAACTACAAAACACTTTCCACACAAATAAAATCAGACCTAATCAATTGGAAAAATATTAAGTGCTCATGGGTAGGCAGAGCGAATATAATAAAAATGACAATACTACCCAAACTAATCTACCTAT
>JAJPUD010006431.1:0-46785 GCA_023553655.1 Myrmecobius fasciatus
CTGGGTGTAAACTGAACAATTGGAACTGGTTTGAAACGTTTCATTGTTGAAGAGAGCCATGTCCATCAGAATTAATCAACATATAGTCTTGTTGCCATGCACAATAATCTCCTGGTTCTGCTGATTTCACTTAGCATCAGTTCATGCAAGTCTCATTTGGAGCATATCTTGCTGTATGTTGTGAGATGTTAGTCTGTTACACCTAATGTCTGGCCAGCTGCTTTTCAGTTATCCCAGCAATTTCTATCAGTTATTGAGTTCTTAGCCAGGTAAATGAGATCTTTGGGTTTATTGAATACTAATATCTTCTTGTTTGTTTCTATTTATTGTTTACTTAGTATGTTAGGGAAAGACTTCTTAAAGTATATGGATAATCTGCTATTAATACTTTGGATTTACATGGTACCAATCTTCCTGAGAACTCAGATTGCTTTCATATATGTTATTTCAGCCTCAACATCTTTGTTTGATAGAAAAGACAAATATCCTCACCTCTATCTTGTAACTAGATACTAGTTTTTAGAAAATACATTGTTTTTAGCTTAAAACAGAAAATACTGTCCCTAATTCTTGGTCACTTTTGAAGAAAAAGCTTTAAAAAATTAGATGGAATTTTTTTTCCCTTTTTTATTCTTTGCCACAATTGTAGGAAGATAAAAAAGCTTAACAATTTCATTCAAAGAATTATAAAGCATTTAAAATAATTGGTTTTATTATACTTTTACATATTTTCAAAAATGGGATATCTAGACCATTTTTAATTGAGGGGGAAGTTAATTAGTTAAATATGATGTGCCATTGTAAAGTGATATGAACAATTACAAAGTTAGTGAGACAAGCTTTAATTTAAGTTTACAGGAACTGTATTAGAGTAGCCTAATTAGAAGAAAATGTTTTTGCATAAAGTGAATTAAAAGACATTTACAACATTTTTCCTCCTTTCTGCTGGGAATTAACTGTTTTTGAAAAGAGTAAGCAAATTCTGACCTTATCAATTCAGTGATGTTCTTAAAGTGATCTCATTTTTGTTCATCAATCTCTTGATTTGGAAATGTTGTAAAAGAAACCATAAGCATGAGCAGTCAGTGTAGACTATACAATAGAGTGTACTAGCTACAGTCAACAGTTTGTAGTTTTTGTTTAATTAGCTCCTTATTTACTGTTGCAGTTTTTCTAAGGTACTTTACAAATATTGCATAAGCTTTCTATTTTGGAAGTTTTTTAGTGTTGTTTTCACAGCAATTCTAGTGTTTGCCCCCAAACATGGATCAATGGTTTAAACTTTCTATGTTGGAAGTTTTTTAGTGTTGTTTTCCCATGCAGAAACAATTCCATTATTTGTGCCCCAAAAAAAGGATCAGTGGAATCATAGATTGATAAACTGCCAAGGAATAATTTTTTAAAGAGTTAGTATTTTAAAGTTAGTGATAACTTTTAAAAAGACTAATTTTCTATTCCACTTATGTTAGTGTCAACTGTTTGTTTAAAAAGTGTGGCAAATTGTGATTATATTGGGCTTATTTATTCTAAAGTCAAATATTGACTTTATCTGAAGTCAGATATTGAAAAGGAGTTCTTTGTTTGTCTTTCATTCTGGAAGAGGAATATGACATCAGATAATAGAAACTCACCAGATTTTGTAGCATTTAATTGTCAATCAGTTGCTATATTAACCTTATGAATAGAGAGCTTGGATAGGGACTCAGAAAATTAATTTTGTATTCTATCAACAAGTACTTTAGCACCTACTATATGTCAGGCATTATGCCAAAGGCTGGAATATGAAGAAAGGTATCAAACCTATCACTGTGCACTCTAATGGTGACACGATGAAAGCAACTATTTAAATTACATATATGCATGTATGTATATATGTGTGTATATGTGCACACATATATGCATACATTCACACACAAATACATATACATAATAAATTAGCGATAAACAACAGAGGAAGCCATGAATATTCAGGGGAATTGGAAAAAGCTTCTTGTAGAAGTTGGGATTTTTCTAAGACTTGAAGAAACTCAGGGCACGCAAATAGATTTCCAAGATGGAATATTTTCTTTAAGAAACAATGAGACCAGTGTCTCTAGATTACAGAATAGTTGGAGGAGAGAATTAGGTGTGAGAATACTGGAAAATTGGGATGGGATGAGATCTTGAATGGCTTTAAAAGGCAAACAGAGGATTTTATATTTGTTTCTATAAGTAATTGGAAGTCCCAGGCTTGAATGTGGTCAGACCAGAACTTTAGGAAGATCAGTTTGGCATGTGAGTGGAAGATAAGACTTAAATAGGGAGATATTGGATAGAGAGAAAGTAATGATTACAGAAGGGAAAAATGATTTTAAAACACTGAAAGTTAGAGAATTAACATTATGGTACATGTTATAATCTCTGTGAATGAAACATGCCATGCTTTGATGTAGGATGGGGCTTTCCCATAGTGTATTATCATTAACACTTAAAGAAACAAATAATTTGTGAGTAAATTCATCAGAGTTAATTCTTGATTTTATGATGACTGTTTAGCATTGCATTTTTGTATTGGTTCAACGTAGTACTTCATTTTGGCTCTATATATTTTATGCTCTTACTACTGTGCTCATCAACTACTGCAGGATTGTGGATTATATGTTTCTATTTGTAGCATTTTGCTTTCCAACTCCAAAAAGTATTTTGTGAATATCTTGTTAATTTCTAATAAAACATGATTATTAAATTATTCCCAAGTTCATGTATTTTAAGTCCTTGCTAAAATTCCAGGTGCCTTCTTTCCTAAGATTTTCTATGATAAAGATTTTTAGGGATCTGAGTCTGAGATCAGATCATCTGAAATTACCTTCTCATCCCTTTTATATATTTGGACAGATATTTCCTTGTCCATTTGAACCATGTCATCAGCTAGAATATTATAGTACTTATGAACTACTAAGGTAAATCCAGCAAGATTTTCCTAGGCCTCTCTATTCCAGATTACCTTTCAAATGTTCCCCATACCCTTTTCCCCAGAAACTTGCTACTCCAAATTATTGCATGATAGTCTTGTGTGAATAATAGCAGATAGTAGCATATGAAAGGGGCAGACAGAGGCAATTGGCTTAATTAATTAGTGAAGCTTTGGTAAATATAAATGAATTGTGAGTGAAATCAAAGCTTTTCATTTCTGACTATTAGTTTAACTAAATTTTTATCTAAAAAAGCTTATTTTTGTCATCAAAGAATATTTCAAGGATCAGCAGCTTCCTCAATGTGAATTCTCTTTCCATTACTACAGAACATAGTTTCTTCATATGCCATCTAACCTTTTGGTGATACCTTTCTAAATTGAGTTAATTTAGTCCTTGACAAACATCATGTTCTTCTCTGGGCTTTGAATTCATTCACAATCCATTTGTTGACAGTAAAAAATCATTTTTAATTGAAATCATAGTGGAGGTAAAGAGGATCTGAAATAGTATTGACCTTAAAATAAATTAAAACCATTCTGAAACTTTATTTTTTAAAAGACCAAGTTGTGTTCAGGGCTTATCCTTAACACTGAAGTGCACAAGTGCTTGAGTGACTGCTGTATGTAAGGCATTTCACAGATGATGGGCATTCATCCATCAATCATGATGAAGTACTTTATCTATTCTTTAAAAGTTTACAATCTAATAGAAGGTGAGACTCTTCCCAAAATATATTCTGTTAAGAACATAACCATGAGAAGTGAACCTTCTTCCAGGGCAGGGCTCCTCCTGACTTCATCTCATGCTTTCCCCATTCATGATATTTGAATACCTATCCACATCTAAAAATGACTTTAGGGTTATATTTGTTTTAAATTAGTGCAAGAAACTTCTTGGTGAAGAAATTCCCTTTACTAGGGCAGGTGCCTAGAACTCTGAGAGGTTATGCAACTTGCCCAAATAGCCTGGATGTACCCCAAATGGCACCTGAACTCAAGTCTGAGGCTTTGCGGCCCCCTTCTCATGGTTCTCTGGTGACTGGGGTGTAGAAATCATTTAACAACAAACTGGAAATACTATTGTTATTATTTCATAATGTGAGATTTACAGATATCTGCACTTAGAATCGCTTCTTTAGTCATCTATGAGAAAGGTAGATTTGCTTCAAATTAAAATGGTTTAAATCCTGACAAGAGAAAATACGTAATATATTAGAATTATGTTAATGTTAAAGAGCTGTAATGTCCATTCTTATAAACTTTAAAATACTGTTTTCTTTCAT
Organism: Myrmecobius fasciatus; assembly: GCA_023553655.1. Taxonomy (NCBI): domain Eukaryota; kingdom Metazoa; phylum Chordata; class Mammalia; order Dasyuromorphia; family Myrmecobiidae; genus Myrmecobius; species Myrmecobius fasciatus. The sequence goes on from JAJPUD010006431.1 coordinate 4,237, forward strand.
AATTTTCCAAATTAATTTTGCAGCTGCATCACAAAATAACAGTTATTTTATTTGCCAAATTAATTGAGATACAGTGAAGGTTGTTGAGTCATTAAGAGGTAAATTGTCTCTAATTCAGTATATTAATCTGCTGTTGGGCAGCTCTCGGTGAAGACAAAAAAATGCAGTTCATATAGAAAGGCTTTGTCTTAGTTGATACAGCCAGAATTCCCATTTCCCCCTCTGAGAGGTATTGTTGGCCAGCAGAAAGAGCCCTGGCTGAGGAGAAGGAGAAACTGGGCTCAGGCCACATCCTTATACTTAAGTTTCCACTTCTGTAAAATGAGAGATTGCACCAAAATGGCCTTTAAAGATCACTTGAGTTCTTGGTCCATGATCCTTTGCATTATATATGTTTTTTTTTCAGCTACAAATGTCTAATTCTTTGAATATGGTAGATAAATATATTAAAATTCTTTATATATAATAATAAATATGAAAAGAAATATACTGTTCTACCGAAATTTATATTACAAACTTAGAACATTCAAGTATTTAGCTAACTCAATCTTCATCTCCCCTCCCAATTCATTCATAGATTGGAATAGAAAGATGAAATTTCTATTAAAATTCTCAAATGATTTCCCAATATGTAATGAAAATGATTTATGTTTCTAGAGGAGAAACATTCTTCCAACACATATATACAAAACTACTGCTATTTTCACTTTAGTAGTTTCTAACAAATTAAAGTTAATTCTGTCAGTTCATTGGTAAAACCTTGTTTAAAGTTTCAATAGCAAACTTATTTCTTGAATGATTCATTTCCACCTGAAATTTATTATTTTTTACAGTATGAGGGAAGAAGGTATATGCTAAGGCCATGGTTAACTTTGTTTTTAACAGTTAAAGATTGATCTTGGTAAAAAGTATTAAGGCAGGGCGGCTAGATCGTGCTGTAGATAGGGCACCAGCCTTGAAGTCAGGAGGACCTGAATTCAAATGTGACCTCATACACTTAGCACTTCCTAGCTGTGTGACCCTGGGCAAGTCACTTAACACCAATTGCCTTAGTAAAAAAGCAAAAAAAAAAAAAAAGAGAGAGAGAGAGAGAGAGAGAGAGAAGAAGTAGAAGAAGTATTAACGCTATTGATCATTAAAAATGAGGCAAAATTTGTAAATAATTTATTCACAAAATGTTTTCAAACCCATAAATATAATCTCACAAGCATTATTTGTGCTAAATTATAAATTGCTTGAGGATAGAAAATATGTCTTATTCATTTCAGTGCTTAGCACAGTGGCATTTTGTAAGTCCTATATAAATGTCTTTATTATTTTTATCATTATGTATGCTTGCATTACCTTGCATATAGTAGGCACTCATGCTTATTGAATGAATATATGAAATGCCCTGTAATACTTCGTATTTAATAAAATCTTAAATGTTAATTTTTTAAAAAATTAGCATTTTTCAAAGTCCTATTACATGTAAAAAATCTAACTTTTAACTTTATTTTTGACTTAATAGTATTTTTTTCTCCAATTACATGAAAAGAAAGTTTTCAGCATTCATTTTGTTAGATTTTGACTTCCAATCCCCCTCCCATTTCCCTCCTCCCCAAGACAACCAAACAATCTGATTTAACTTTTATGTATATAATCATTTAAAATATATTTCCATATTAGTCATGTTGAGAAAGAAAAATCAGAACAAAAACGAAAAACCATGAGAAAGTGGGGGAAAGGTGAAAACAGTATGCTTTGATCTTCATTCTCCATAGTTCTTTCTTTGAATGTGGATGGTATTTTCTATCCCATAACTTTTAACTTTTAAAAACAATAATTTTAGAAAATGTGTCAAAGTAAATGTTAACCCTGGGCTAGATGAATCAGTTAACTGATCCATTATGGACTTATTTTGTATAAAGGTGGCATTTGCTAGGCAAAAAGCAGACATTTGTCTACAGAAATAACAAAATAGTCTTGAGAATAGTTTTCTTGTAAATAGATTATAAGTTTCTTGAAGGCAGGAACTATCTTTTACCTCTTTTTGAATCTCTAGTGCTTAACACAGTGCCTGGAATATAGTAGGTGTTTTGCAAATGTTTATTGAATTAAATTAGATAGTGTGAAAGAATTATAGGTGAGATGATAAGTTGCAAACTAGGCATTTCATACACTTATGATAAACCTCATCCTCTACAAACAGAGGGGTTGTATATCTAACAAGATTCCAATTTTTAATGTCCTTTTTAGATACCTCTTCTAAATATCACAATCCTAAATCAGTATATAGCATATACTGGAGCATAACATTTATAGCTCATGTTAGAGAGATCCATGCCTTAACAGAAAGTAATTTAACAAAAGTCTGACTATAAACTGCATATATTCACTCTTGAAAGTAACATCCCTAGTTTTTGGAAATTTTGTATTACTTAACTTTCTGTTTTGTCTCAGCCACTAACTACTACCATTAGATCAAATGCCTAATCCTGTTATCTTGACAAGCATTAAATATATTCCAAATGGTTGAGAACAGAATGCTTATTACTGACATTATTTATTTTTTGTTGTTTTCATGAATAATTAGCCATTTTATGCAGTATTTATCAAAGGTTGCACATAATACCCCTTAGTGTATGTGTCTGATCCCCTACCCAAGGATCATGTAATCAGCTCTTGTGTTATAGATCTTAATAATAGACAATAGATAGATTCTAAGTTCAAGTGATGGGAAAAGTTTAACTAAAAGGTAAGATAATTAATTGCTTTTGACATAAAAACAAACTTGTAGTATTTTGATGCTGTTGAAAAACAGCTATGTTGCTATACTTTTAAATACTATTTATTTGGTAGCTCATCTATTAAGCAAATGATCATATTGTAAATGATTGCTCTTCTGTATATATTTTCATTTCAGGTTTTTTTTTTATCTTTGATTAAAATATAGGATTTATACTTTGGGTAGTTTTCTAGTTATATCAGAAAAATTACCATTATCCCTTTTCTTAAGAATGTAATTTATATAGCTGTTTTATCCTCATGGTGATTTTGTTTCACAAAAGAGCTGGCATTTTCTTTAAGAGAGTATCTCTGCTTTCACAATGTAAAATCATGGGGAAAAGATTCAGTTTGCATAAATTTGTTTTACAGGACATTTTAGTAACATGCATCTATGCCACCAAGAAAGGGATTTGTTACCTAGAAGATTTTAGGTAGTCAAGATGATGGAATTAATTATTGTGGTAGAGAATGGTGAGGAAAATACACTGATCTTTGGTAAAAGATCTTTCATATGCATATACATATTTGAGTCTTCTTGCTCTATTTTAAGCATTATGTGTTTTTGTAAAGTTTACAATCTATTTCCAAAATGAAATATAGTGCAAAAGAGAGCAATTTAGGAAAAAGAAAAACCCTCAGAAAACACTTGAAAACAGTAGAGTTGTTCCTAATACATATAGTCAAATAAAAAATTTAAATTAAGCAATATCCTTTTGGAATTGTGGCCAAGTTTATTAAAATTCAGAAAACCCAGATAAACCATTATTGTGCCCAAGTTAACAATCCTGCATGCTGGGGAATGATCAGAACAACTTTCTTTGTTTAAGAGAGGCTTCTGTCCTCAGTTCTCATTTCATTTAAAAGATTTGTCACATGAAATGAAATCTAAACACTATACCTAACTGCCCCAGAAAAAAAGTAATATGAATCCACAGGAAAAGAGCCTTTAGTGAGTAGCTTCCTATTATAAGCTTAGCCATCCAACAGTTATACCAAGAGCAATTCAATTTAATCTTCTCAACAATTTGCTTTCTTTATATTTTTCCAGGTGGAAAAAGGAGGGGCTCTAAGGAATAGGGAAATGAAAGATGTAGAGAAGATTTGGGGATGACTAGTTTTGATGCTGTGACAATAAAATCTTGTTCAAAGTATTATATGTGTGTATACCTATACATACTCACATATATATGCACAGGCTTTTCCATTAATGACTTCTGTCCCCCTGTTACGATATATGTATGACCCTGGGTTCTCAAAAACTATGCCATCTTCTAAATTGGAAACACTCTGTTTGAACCTAGTTATGGACGACTGACTATGACTTGTCCAAGAACCAGTTCTGGCTTAGTTTACATAGATTCATCACCAGATTGTCTTGTGATAAATTGTTTAGCATGTCCTCTTCTCTCTCCCCAACCCCAGTACTCTGTAATCCAGTGACACAGGCTCCTTGTTATTCCTTGAAGAAGACACTTCATCTCCAGACTCGGGATATTTTCCACTGACTGTACCCCTTCCCTAGAACATTTTCCTTCATCTTTCCTTCCTGACTTCTCTGATTTCTTCAAGTCCCAAGTTAGATCTTTCAACTACATGAAATCTTTCCTGAGCCCTCTTAATTCTAGTGCCTTCGCTCCGTTGCTTATTTCCAGTTGATCTCTACAGACTTGGTTTATCCCTAATCGTTCATATGTTGTTTTCCCCATTAGACTGTAGAATAGGTCTGTCTTTTACCTTGTATCCCTATCACTTAGCAGTATGCCTGGCCCATTGTAGCTGTGGACTTGATTCCCCTGATTTTCCTTTCTAGTGAAAATCTTATCTTCTGCAAGAATACTTTCCTCAATTTGTAACAGAAGGCTTTGTAAGGGTTAATGTTGAAGAATTACCCATACATATGTTTTGCAAATAAAAAGAAAAAAAAGAATACTTTCCTCATCTCCCATAATACCAGTGTTTTCCCATTTAAGATTATCTCCCATTGATCCTATATAGATCTTGTTTGCGAAAACCACTTTGTAAGTTGTCTCCTTAACATTGTGACTAGAACATAATGAACATTTAACAGAGGCTTTTTTTTTTGACTTGACTTCCTAAGAAATTGTTTGCTACTAGTGGATGCCATGGATAGAATGTTGGTCTTTGAGTCAGGAGGACATGTGTTCAAATCCTGCCTCAGAAATTTATTGGCTGTATGATCTTGGGCTTTGCCAGATTCAGGTTCCTGATCTATACAATGGGACTAATAATATCACCTACTTTCTCACATTGCAACTATGGGGATCAAATGAGATAACATTTTTACAGCACTCTGCACACCTTCAAGCTAAGTGAATGCTAGCTCTCATAATTGTGTGCAAGTTTCATTTAACTTCCATTTAACCATGCAGTCAGAAAAAAAGGCTTCATTTGGAGAAGAAATAACATGTACTTTTGTTATGTTAAAGGTACAAAAGGCTAAAAAAGTCCCAAAGGTATTTTGGACTTAGGTAGTATAACTACCTAAGTATATCATTATAAATGTAATTATGATGTAACAATATAATACCTGGCTAAATCCTACTACCAAAATACAATTAGAAGATAAATTTTCTTTTTTTGCCCTTATTTGATAGTATTTTATTCCCCTTCCCCAATTACCTGTAAAGATAGTTTTCAATCTTCATTTTTTGGTAAGATGTTGAGTTCCATTTTTTTCTCCCTCCCTCTTTCACCTACTCCCTCCCCAAGAAAGGAAGCAATCCTTTATCAATAGGTTATACATGTAGGCATTTTAAACATTTCTGTATTATTCATGTTGTGAAAGAAAAATCTTAACAAAAGGGAAAAAACCACAAGAAAAAAAAACAAAAAAAGGTGAAAAAATATGATTTGATCCATTCAATCTTCATAGTTCTTTCTCTGATGTAGATGGCATTTTTCATGAAAGTCTATTGCAACTGCCTTGAATCACCGTGTTGCTGAGAAGAACTAAGTCCATCATAGTTGATCATCACACAGTCTTGCTGTGTGCAATGTGTTCAATGTTATCCTGGTTCTGCTTACTTCACTCCACATTAGTTCCTGTAAATTTTTCTAGACTTTTTTGAAATCAGCCTGCTCATCATCATTTCTCATAGAACAGTAATATTCCATTATATTCATTTACTATAATTTATTGAGCTATTCCCCAATCTTTGGGCATCCTCTCTATTTTCAGTTCCTTCTCACCACAAAAAGAATTGCTACAAATATTTTTGCACATATGGGTCCTTTCCCCTCTTTTGTGACTTCTTTGGGATACAGACCCAATAGGGACACTGCTGGATCAAAGGGTATGCAATTTTGTAGTCCTTTGGGCATAGGTCATTTTACAACTTCACCTGTAATAGTGCACTGGTATTCCAGTTTTCTGGCATCTCCTCCATCTTTTCTTGTCATCTTAGCCAATCTGATAAGTATGAGGTAATAGATTAGAGTGGTTTTAATTTGCATTTCTCTAGTCAGCAGTGATTTAGAGTATTTTTATATGACTATAGATGGCTTTGATTTCATCTGAAATTTGTCTGTTCGTATCCTTTGATCATTTATCATTGAGGAATGACTCTCATTCAATAATTTTCTATTGGTACAAAAGAAATTTTAAAAAAGAAAAAAAACTTAGCATATCTATAGTCATATAAAAATTCTCTAAATCACCATTGATTAGAGAAATGCAAATTAAATAGATGTAAATAGCTAGGTATATTTAAGATATGTGCAGAATAGATGGAAAGTAAAGCCAGAAGAGAAGTATTAGTGGCTGGGGTTAGGGAGAATCAGGAAGGACTCTTATAGAAAGTAATTTAAAAAAAAAAGCCAATAAAACCAAGAGGTGGAGATAAAGGGGCAGAACATTGCATGCACTGAAAGAAGCCAATGCAGGGACTTGTAGAAAGAAAGTAGAATATCATGTCCAGGAGCAGACCAGTGTATCTGGATAGTAGGGATAGTGCAGTGGGACAAGAAGATTAGAAGAGTAAAATGGGGTCAGGTTGTGGAGAGCTTAAAATGTCAACCAGAGGAGTTTATATTTGATGCTGGAGGTAATGGTGTAAGCAGAATGCCTCACCCCAGAGGTGACTAGATCAGAACCTTATGCCACTGAAGCAGCTTGAAAAGTTGTCTTTTATTAATTGATTTCCTTCTGATGGCTCCTAAAACAAAAAAAATTGGGAAGGTTGACATTAAAACACACAGAGAACTTCCAAGTAGTTAATATTTTTAAAAGTTGTATGTAAAGAAATAAGTAGATGTAATGAAAAATTTAGAATTGTAAGGTTAGAGTATTAATCACCCCCCAGATTAGGTACCAAATTAAAGTATTCTGGGGGTAATGCCAGTTTTAGAACACTCTCCTTTGTGCTCATAAATTCTCTCTGATAATCATGACTTTGTACTTAGTCTAGAGGAAGCCTGGTAGAGATAAGCCTTGGGAACAATTGTTTTGGAGAGATGCCACTAACAGACTGATGAAAAGAAAAGACAACAAGGATAACTGGAAAGGAATAAAGGAAGATGGTGAGTCATTTGAACATTTATTGAATATTCATTGTATGTAAATCTATGTGCTAGACTAGAACACCAAGAAGTTAGAAAGGAAGTAGAAAACATTCTTTATCCTTAAGATATTGACTGTTGGCAGAGTCAGGGATGTATAAATACATAGTGGGTGGGTGTGGGGGGGGATTAGGACAAAGAAAAGAGAGAAGAGAAATGGAGAAAATCTTAGATGATAAGATGTAGAAGCCTCTTCATATTTTGAAAATTCTTAGAAGAAAAATGTTGGTAAAATGATTGCTCATTTAGTTGTAATATCCCTTTGGGCTAGATCTGTGAAATCAATAAAAACAAAGCTAAAGAAAAACTATTCTGTTTTAGGCAATATGTAATTAAGCCATAGAAATCAGTGCCATCCAGAATATTACCACGCCCAGAAGGATTAAGTACTGGTATGAATAAAAATAGTACCTATTATTGTTCTCAGTGGAGTGAAATTATAAGGATTGTCAATCATTCCATTTCTGGGTAAAGTTGATTATTGTCTAGGTTCAAGAATATCTCTCTTCTTTTTCTTATTGCATAAGGTTGGGGATTTTAGCTTTTTCTTTAAAGGGTGTTTTGACCTATAAGATGTGGTGGTAGCTTTGTTCTGGTATGGTGTCACAGAATTTTAGTCAGCCAGCTAGCATTTATTAAGTTCCAGCTATGTGCTAAACACTGTGCATACAGAGAAAGATAGAAGGCAGTCTCTGCTTTCAAGGAACTTACAAATGTATTGGGGGAGAGAACACAAAAATATGATTTATGTAAGTTAAATTGGAATTGATCATAGAAGGGAAGCAATAGAATTTAGGGGGATTGGGAAAGACTTCCTGTGGAAGATGAGGTTTTATCTAGCATTTTAAGGAAGCTAGGGAAACTGGGAAAGCATCTGTGAAGAGGGAGTGTGTTCAAGAGGTTAAGGGCTGTTAAGGGCTCTTCTGAACTTGTCTTTTATTGGCAGTGCGGACAGTCAGTGGAAATGTTTGGAATCTGGGGGTGGAGGCCAATGTCACCGAATGGCAGCGTATTTGGAGGATATGGTTGGGTATAAGGTTTAAGAAAACTGGAAAAATAGACAAAGGTGATATTATGAATGACTTTAAAAGCCAAACCAGGGATTTTTTATTTCATCTTGGAGACAGTGGGAGGCCACTGGAGTGGATTGAATGGGTGGTTTTGATGTGGTCATCATATCTGTGCTTTAGGGAGATCAGTTTGATAGCTGATCAAAAAGATGGAGACTTGTGGCTGGGAGACCAACTGAAAGATAGTTTGCAGTAGTGATGACTGTTTCTGCACCTTTCTGCCTGCATTTGTAATTCCTGTGATTGATAAACTCACTGCTATTTCCACAAACAAATTATATGCAGAAAACGAGAATCATTAAAGAAGGTTGGATTGTTAGGATGTTATCTTGTTTTCCATTGTTCTCTTTACAAACCAAGAGTAAAATGTTAAGAATTTTGTAACTTGGGGCAGCTAGGTGGCACAGTGGATAGAGCACCAGCCTGGAAGTCAGGAGTACCTGAGTTCAAATTTGGTCTCAGACACTTAACACTTCCTAGCTGTGTGACCCTGGGCAAGTCACTTAACCTCAATTGCCTCGGGGAGGGGGGGGGAGGAAGAATTTTGTAACTTTGGCCATGTTTGTCAGACACCAGTTGGAAATTCAGAACCTGTCATAGGTGTTGTATGTGGAGAAATAAGTATTACAAAACAGAATGCAGCAGTACGTAATTTAGAGAAATCACCATAGTGGGCTTATATAAACTGAAAAAAAGTTGATATGAAGCAAGTAAGGAGATGGGGATGGAATGAGTCCACTGACTAGTGTGCTCACCATTGCCTTTTGAGAAATATTTTTAATCTTTGCTGTTTTTGAATCTTCTTAAATATTTGATTATGTATTTGTAGATTGATCAAGTTATCAAAGTTGTTTCCTTAATTGTGTATTTCAAAAGATTCTTCTCTTGAATAAAAGGTGTCAATAGCTGAATAAAGAACTACTTTAAGCCTGAAGTTTCTCTTCCCTCATTTGTGTATGTTCAAGTAAACTTTTCACCATTTTGGTTGGTTGTCTTCAAAGTAGCAGTTTACAATCACTAAATAATAATGGGATTTAAAGTTTTGTGGGCCTCAATATTTACATTACAAAGGTCCAGTTGTTTTTCTTTCTACCTCCTATACTTACTGTCTGTGTGGCTCTAGGCAAGTCACAATTCTGTTTATCTCAGTCTCCTTATCTCTAACTTAATGACCTCTCTTTCCTGCAACAAATCCCTGATCCCTGGGATGAAGCAGGTGACTTGTACCACAGGGGCACAACATAGTAATAAAGATGGAGTCATTTTTGATGTATCTATTGATGTGCACATACACTGGAAACTGAAGTTACCTCAAAAACTCATTATAAGACAACAAGCAAGAGATGTTACTCATGAAAAAAACCATGCTCTAAGGAACTATAGCAAGAGTCCAGTCACAGCCTTTCTGAGGAGAGGACCTCTGGCTATTTCTTCCAATTGTGTCTTTGGATATGTGGGGGAAATAGAAACATTGGGAAGTGAAAGGGCTTCTCCAGTAGCAAGGTCACAAACAGCAGAACGTGGGAGTAGAACCATCATTCTTTGATCTCTAGATCCAACACTCCTTTAGGTTTTTTGTTTGTTTGTATGTGTTTTGTTTTGTTTTTATTCTCCATATCGTGGATAGCTATCCCAGTTTACTAATTTGAGTTTGTGGAAGGAAAACTTGCAAGCAGAATCTTTGTCCCAAATGGGATCTGATTTAGATGAAGATAATTCTTTAGGGACTTACAAAGATGAGTTAGAGTACAGGTAGAGAAGATGCGTTCAGCTGCATATTGCAAAAACTCAGGTATGGTGCTGCATGATTGATTAAGGAAGATGGAATGTAGAACCCTTCTTTCCTATCATATGTGTTGCATATAACTTGTTGAATAAATGATTTGCTGACTGAGAAAGTGAGTGATCACTAGAGTCTGGAACATGAGCATTCTATAAAAAAAAAATGTATTCATGCTTTACACTTAGGCATTTCAGAAGTGCTTTTAATGGTTTCCAGTGGGTTTTTGTACTTTCTCTTTTTCCTCTAGAAACCTCTGAGTAGCTCGAAAATTTTGGCATTTAATTTAATTTTTGTAGGATCTTCTCCAATCTTATGTACCTTTTGATAGCAAGGGTACTTCTTTCTTCATTTCCTACAAACTTATGTCTTTATTTTCTTGTATCTCAAGCTTTAATTCATCTAAGTATTTCTAGTCTTATACCTAGGCAGAGCAAAAATCAGTTTGTGGAATATGCCCCTTCCTGCTGAGATACTTCAGTGACTACCTGTTTCTTTAGCTGATTCCTGAGTAAATATCATGACCTCCTCTCTATTTCCTGATTTTTTTTTAATTTTTATTTTATTTGCATAACATATGTGTGGGTAATTCTTCAACAATAACCCTTACATAGCTTTCCGTTACAAATTTTTCCCCCAACTCCCCACCCCTCCCCTAGATGGCAGGATATCCACTACATGTTAATTATGTTAAAATATTGGCAAATCGAATATATGTATACATATTTCCAAACTTATCATTGGTGTGCAAGAAAAATCTTATCTACACAAACGATATATCAGATAAAGGAAACACAATGTAAGCAAACATCAATCAAGGAGTATGAGAATGTTATGTTGTGGTCCACATTTCGCATCCCTCTCTCTGGGTGTACATGGCTTTCTTCAGTGAACAATTGGAGGTGGTCTGGAACATTTCATTGTTGAAGAGAGCCATGTCCATCAGAACTGATCGTCATATAGTACTGTTGTTGCCGTGTATAATGATCTCCTGGTTCTGCTCATTTCACTCAGCATCAGTTCATGTAAGTCTCTCCAGGCCTCTCTGAAATCGTCTTGCTGGTCATTTCTTACAGAACAATAATATTCCATAGTATTCATATACCATAATTTATTCAGCCATTCTCCAATTGAAGGGCATCTATTCAATTTCCAGTTTCTAGCCACTACAAAAAAGGGCTGCCACAAACATTCTTGCACATGTGGGGCCTTTTCCTTCCTTTATGATTTCTTTGGGATATAAGCCCAATAGAAATGCTGCTGGGTCAAAGGGTATGCACAGTTTGATAACTATTTCCTGATTTTGATAAGGGTTTTCATTACTCTATATTTAAGACTTCCTATCCCAGCCAAATAAGCTAGATTTTTGTTATTTTCTTCAAACTTCCTTTCTCTTTTGTTTCTAGCAATATGTGATCAAAGATCCTATATTCAAGAGAGCTGCAAGGAACCTTAAAAGAGTTTCTAGTTCAACTCTGTTGTTTTTTTAGAGGAAACTGTGGCTCATAAAATCGTCCAGTCACCTAAGTGACAATAAGTGGCCAGGTCGGAAGCAATCAAGTCATTTCTCCTTTATGTAAAGACATTCTCTCTCTTCCCCATTCTTCTTTCAACTTTAGGACCTAGTTTAAACTTCTAGAACTCTTCAGTTAACCTTATCCATTGATTCTAGTTTGCTAGTGAATCAATATCATCTGTTTCTTTAAAAAATTTATTAAATGTGCCTTTAAGAAGACCTGATATATGAAAATCTAAACTTGTAAATCAGTTGAATTGCTCTTTTTTGAAAGAGCTGGAAATCACAGGAAACTGAATAAAAAAAGAGCAGAAGATGTAAGTGTTCTCTGCTCAAAAGCCGCCTTTCTGAACTCATCAAACAAAAGAAAATACTTTAGAAGTCATTTTGAAATATTTGATATATTAACTACAGCCATCAAGGATCATAAAGCTTGGAATGTCACATCTTGGCCCTTGCAAAAGCAAACATGGGCCTAATTTACACTGATTCTACTGCAGTTGCAACTCCCATCAGTTGGTTGTTTTTGTTTTTTGAAGAGTAGACCATCAGAATTTATTATATATAAAACACTTTAAAAAATTACACAGGTTTTAAAGCACAGATATTAGTGAAAATTTGTACTCATTTTCAACCAAGAGAAGAAAAAAATCCTTTATGCTTTGGCAGTTGGCTAGAGCAGATGTGGCTTATGCAAGAGATTACATCTTCTTGTGAACCTTTAGCAGATTGCCATTAACAAGCCTTTTTTAAAAAATGTGTTTTGCAGCAACAGGTATATATAAAGTTATTGACTTTTAGTGAAATGGAAAATTTAGTGTAGTGGAATATAGCATATCCTTACCATGTTGATTGACTCAACTATTTTTCTTGTTTAAAAGAATTTTTTTTGCTTACAAGAATTACCCTAGGTTCCTTTAAGTATGGATTTCCCAGGTACACTGAGTATAGTGTTAACAAGCAAGGAAGCATTAGAGCCATAGCTTCTTAAAGTTATGGTGTTATATAACAATTGAAGATAATACTAACAATTGAAGATAATAATAACTAACATTTAGAGTACTTTAGTGTTAAAAACCCAACAAATACTTTACATTTATGATCTCAATTGATCTTCAAAAGAATCCTGGGAAAGAGGTGTTATTATTATTGCCATTTTACAGATGAGGAAACTTGACTGTGAAAGCTTCTGGGGCCAGCCAGTGTCTGGGGCCTTCCTGACTCTATGCTTAGTACTCTGTCCACTGTGTCATGCCATCTGTCTGTGTTTAGATAAAGCATTTAAATAAAAACCTCTTGGAAACAGTAACAAAAGTCAAGGAGATAATGATTCGATTAAGATGTATTTCTTTTAATTATATCCCATATATGTGATATACATTTCATGCAGATCCAACGAACCAAAACAGATTTCCTCAAAAACAGGGTTCATAAACTCCAAAGAAATCTATTCTTTAATAGATTGGGGGAGAGGAGCATCTATAAACTTGTATGGGAAGAAGTTATGCTTTTATTTTTGCTAAGATCTAGTTGAAAATGAGCATCTCCTTCAATCACTGGAAAACATAATTTGCAGAAGAGGTCCATAGGCTTCACCATACTGCCATAGTTTTCTGTTAAATCACAGGATTTTTTAAAAATAGGGTTTTTTAAAACCATTTCTGTGCTTAAGCTACCTGTAAGAAAAGCTCAAGTTTGCATTCTATTATCATAGTTATCAAAGTCATCATCATAACGTCAGTTATTAGATCATAAAGAGGTACTTACCAGAACTGTGTCTTAGATCTATTATATAAAGGCTGGGTTTTTTTTGTTTTTGTTTTGTTTTTTTTTTTTTTTACTATGTTGCATGTAGCCAGTTTGGTGCCCTTATATTGATCTAACATAAGTCTAAATGAATGGGTTCAGTTACCTTATCTATCTCTGGCATGGGAAAAAGAAAATGGCTTTGGGAAGCTATGGAAAACTGAATTTTTGTATTATGGTACCACTTTCAATAGGAAAACCCAACTCAAGATTATATTCCTATGCATATAGTATCTTTGCTACCCAAGTAGCTGTAGCTCCAGCAGAGCCACAAAATGAGAGACATTTGCTAGAAGCAGGTTATATTATTAAACTTGTAGTTTCTTAAATCTTTGAGACTTCCTGCCTTTCTCTCTTGAATAGCTAGGTAGGGCACAAATCGTTGTTGCCATGGTTGTATGAGTTCTGATATTCATCCCCTTTACTTCCTTTTTTGCTTTTGACAGCTTAAATTTATTACCCTTCTTAATTTTTCCATGTATTGACATCTGTTTCACACATGATATTAAAGAAAATGGCCTCAAATTTCCGTGCTTCTAATTAAATCTGATACCAGACCATGGCTGACTCACCACCAATGACTGCACTGGAGTTCATACTCCTGAAGCAGTCTGGTTATGGGAAATGCATCAACTCTTTCTAGGAAACCTTTACTTCCTGAATGCCAGGCTTTCTTCCATTGTAGTCGCAACCAAATCTGAGCACATTTGCTTCGGGCTCCTTTTATGCAACAATTACTTTTTAAAAAAAGTATTCTAATTAAGAATATTTTTTCTTAAATAATCTTGTATTGATTGTATGACATTTTGCTTGAATTCTTTTCATGCCACTTCCAAAACACAGCAAACCCTTTGAAATTTGTACGCCAAGTTCTGAAAAGATCAGCGAGGAAAGAACAATTTTCATAAGGTTATTTAAGATTATTTCTAAGGAAAGTGAAGGCTTCTTATACATTATTCATGAGAAATTGCTTGGGAAAAAGTATATTTTATTTTCCTTTCTGAATTTCTGGATGTATTTTTGATGGTGGATGTTTCAGAAGGCATGTCACCAGGGGTTTGAATTGAAAAAGTTTCTTAATAGCTGGTTTTTCAAGTCAGTTTGAGGATAAACCTTTCTTAATGCCCATCTAACCAAGTATTCAGTGAATCTCACTTTCTTCAGGATAGGCAAAACTAGCAAATTTTCCCCTCTTTAATTGTCCCTGGGACAACTGACATAAAATATGTCCCTAATACAATTGAGAAGTTGCCCATGGACACAATTATCGAACCTTTTGCCTTTAAACTGTGGGTTTGACATTTCCTAGCTTTGTGATCATAGGCCCTGGGTCTCATTTTCCTGATTTGTGAAGTAGTGATAATAATCTAACTCCCAGAATTGCTATGGGGAAAATGCTTTTAAAATTTTTAAGCACCATATTTGTTGTGATATCATTATCCCTAGTGGATCTGTGCTGTCATAGATGTGGCTCTTGCTCTCACAGATGCAGATCCCATTCTATCCGTGCTTGCCCATCCTGTGTAACTCATCCCCTTGCCTCCCTGTAACTTCACCATAGTATCTCTCCACATGATTTGTAGCAGGCTTTTTTTAAGCTCACCTAATAGCAAGTGAACATGAGTTCAGCATGTGGGCTATCCACTAGTTCTCCCTTGTTCTCATTTCATGACTGGTCCATCATTTTTTTTCCTGGTAATATGTTCTTGATGACATTTTTTGCTCTTCTTGCATAAATCTTTGTAATATATTGCAACCTGCTCATATCCACCATGTGCCTCCTCATTGTCCTTTGATTCTTAACTTAGATTCTAATGTTTAAACTTTATAACCCCAATCCTCTTCCAGAGATGTATAAATTCAAGTCAAATTACACTATACTCTCTGAAAATTGAAGTTCAGTATTAATTATTCGTAGCTCTTTTCCATCCCAAGTGAAATAATTAGATTATATCCTTAAGTACTGGAGTAAGACTGAGCTTAAGAATTTTAGGTGAGTATTTATCCACCCAAAAATTTTTCCAGGATTCACATACAATGAAAAACACATTGCCTGGATTCCCATTCTGAGCAGTGTCTTTTCTTTGGCAGTAGAAGACATTTAGGTTAAAAAAGAAAATAAGCCAAATGGAGATGTGCAAATGCAATGTTTGTCTTTATAGAATCTAACTTTTATTTCAGTGGCTTCTGCTGTCAAAGCAGTCTTCTTTCCAACCAAGAGGAGGAAGGAAGATTAAAGCCATGCTGCTCAGATCCTTCAGAAGAGATTAAAGCTGAAATTGGTCTTCTAGATTCAGTTGGCAAGTAGTGACTGCTTCATAACTATCCAGGGGTTGTATTTCTCCAAGCCAAAAAGCCCTTGAGAAGTTCTTTAAAAAATTAAAAACCAGTTTCTTAGATATCAGATTGTTGAAAGTAATGATAAGGGTAAAATTTTGAGTTTTATTTCCCAAAGCCATTTATAGAGCTACATAGCCTTTTTCCCCCCTAGGTATTCTTTCTGCTAAATCTCCTGTGTTGAGGAAATATGAACTATGGGGTAAGAAGACACCAGAATTCCATTAGAATTGCCTTGGCTAATGTGGGAAGGTAATGATAATGAAGGTTATGATTGTTTTGAAATGCTACAAAATAGTATTTCATAGCATCCATAGGAACCGCTTGTTTAATCAGGTAGAGTAGTGGAAAGATTAATAGATTTTGAATCAGAAAGACCCAATTAATAGCCTGTCACCAATATTTACTGGCCATATGACGTTGAGCAAATCACTTAAACTTTCTATGCTTCATTTTGTTCATCTGTAAAATGAAGGGATTAGACTCGATGACTTCTACAATTCCTTCCAATTCTAAATGCTGTGATTGATGTTCCTAAGTATTTATTGCTTAATAGTAAAAAGTATTAAAAAGTTGTCAGTACAATGTAAGCTCCTTGAGGTCAGAAGACTATCATTTTTAATTTTTATATTCTTAGCATAGGTAAGTACCTAATGTTTGTTTGATTGGCTTGATTCAGAGGGAAGAGAAGTCACTGTTGGATGAACTGATCAAGGAAAACTTTTTAGAGCTGATTGGATATAAATGGGTTCTATAGAATGGTTAAGGCCAGTTTGACTATCTTTAGGATGAATGAATATCTAACTGATTATATCAGATTTCCATTTGATCTACCCTACTAACTAATGTTGTATGGGGTCTTCTGTTCCTTTCCTGCCTGGTGACATGCCATCATGCTTTCAACAAAAAAATTAAAACCTGACAAGGCACGGTAATATGCACATTTGTGACTGGGCTCCCTGCACTTACCACAGATGTCACATCTGGCCTGTATTTAGCATCTGCTGTTTGCCTTCTCATCCAGCAACAAAAATTAAAAACCTACACACCTTAAATGCCTTCTTTTCCAAGCTACTATATGATGTGTAGACTCAGTTCTTATGCTCTAACTGCTGATAAAGATCATCTCACTTTGACATGATGCTTTGAATTTTGAAAGATTCTTTGTTACACTCTTGGAAGTCATTAATATTTAATGTAAGGTATCCTTAAAGCTACTGATACTTAAAACTTTGGGATACTGTGTTTATAACACCGTGTTTTATGGATGTCATTGTACAGCCAAATAAACTGAGGCTCAGGGGCATTGAATCACAGCGAGCATGTAAGAGACCAGACTTGAACCAGTGTCATTGTTTTATCCTACTGTACCACGTTGCTTTTTTTCTTCTGATTTTTATTTGTATATGTCTATATTTTTATACTTAATTTGGAATATCCTTTGGTAGCCTGGCACAGTGTACAAAACATTGGATGTGGAGTCGAAAGACAAGGATTCAAATCCCATTCCTGTCACTTGACCACTTTGGCAAACTTGGCCAAATGATTTAACCTCCTTGGACCTCCATTTATTTGGCTGTAAGATAAGAGAATACATGGCCTCCCACATATTTTCCAGTTTGAAATCTATGTGCAAGAAGGGAATAATAATAATGAATGCTCTATCCATTACTTTTCCATCTTCTTTCTGAATATAGAAAGATCTGTGACTTCAGAATAGGATAGACCTGGTGTGGAAATACCCTTCACCAATACAAATTGAACAACCTTCAAACTACAATTAGGGCCCAGCAAATTTAATAGCTGTCAAGTTATTTGGGTAAGGTGGGAGAGGAGGTATTAGAATGTGTTCTGCAATCTGAGGAGCCAGCTTAATGATGAATTCCTTTCCTTCCCTATGTTGACTATGGCTATTGGTTCCTTTCAACCTGGGTTGAGAGTGTTTTATTCTCTCTGCAAGTGATTTCACCCCCAGTTCCCCTATCTAGAAGACCAAAATGGTCTTAGTAGGAAGTTGTATCCTTTCCATTTCAGGCTGGCCATGGGACCAGAATATGTCTCTCCCCTCATGTGGGTCCCAGCTCACAGCTGCTCTTGAGAGACAAGCTGCTCCTCTCAGTATTGAGGAGACTAGACCAAATATTTTCTGTGTACCTAGATGATCTGATCACCTGTATATTGCTATATTATTTTGAGGGGTTTTTTTGCTTTAATTTTTGAAATCTCTCTCTTGTTTCAATATCAAATATTTTATTGCATCTAGGAAAGAGTTCTGGATATAGAATCAAGAGAACTTGGTTCAGATCTTGGCTGCTATACCTTTTGGTTGTATGACTAAGCGAAAACCATGTAACATCTCTGGGCCTCAGGTTCCTGATCCACAGGATTAGGGTGATAAAAATAATTGTTCTCTCTGTTCTGGGATTGTTGTTAGAAAAGTACTTTGGAAATCTTAAGTCACTATATAAGTTTAAGTTAATTGATTTTTTTTTTTTTTTGGCTGAGGCAATTGGGGTTGAGTGACTTGCCCAGGATCACACAGTAAGTGTTGTGTGTCTGAGGCTGGATTTGAATGCAGATCTTCCTGACTCCAGGGCCAGTGCTTTATCCACTGCACCATCTATTAATTCTTTAGTCATTATTGGGAGCACTCTGCTCTTTTATTTCTCTTAGCTTATATTATTTTCCCAATTTTCCCAAGGTCACTCAGAGTATGAGTGTTTAATATGGGATTTGAACCTGTTTTCTTGCTACAAGTGCAGTGCTAAGCCCTTCATGTCCATTATCTCAATGATCTTTACAACCATCTTTGTTGGTTTATCCTTATTCTATAGATGAGGAGCCTGAGACTTAGAGAGTTAAAGAATTTAGAGGAATGGTGCTTTTCAAAGCTAATAAGCAGCAGAAGCAGAATTCTTCTTGCAATTCAACTTGAATTTTACTTAAAGAATTAATAATTATTCTGGATTTAAATACAAGGAAGAATTGGGGTTCTATTTTACCTGTGGTAAAAAAAAAAACTATCGTGCTGAATTTTGAGGAGACTAGATAATCTTATTTCTAGGTCACTCTAAACCCAGATCATAGAATCATAGATTTAGAATTGGGAATGACCATAAAACAAACTGAATCCATTGGTCTCATTTTATAGATGAGGAAGTTGAGGACCAGAGAGCTGAAAGTTTAAATACCTTTCTCTTAATTACACAGCTAGTAAGATTTATTTTGGATTCAAACTCATTTTCAGATTCTGAAACTGGCTTCTCTACCTCATTGCTTCTCCATTTCTCTTTGCTTTCTGCCTATGTTTTTCCACCTATGTTTTATTTTTTCACTTGTAGTCTAAATATTAATTGTTAATTATTTCTTTCCCAGTAGATTGTAGGCTTTTTGAAAGTAAAAGACATTTCAGGATCTGAATTTTTCTTTTATAACTTTCTGTAACATGCAGTATGCACATAGTTGGGGTTCAATAATTTTGAATTGAATAAATGACTGACCCTTAGGCAAGAAGGATCTCTGTTCTTTTTTTCCTTTACCATTTCTGCAAATAATTATGAAACAAAAGCTTCATGATTCTGGAAGTGCCTGCTGTCCAAACCTAAGGTGGAAAACATTCCCAGTGTTACACAGTTATATGATGCTGAAACCTGTTTCCCATTATCCCACTCTGACTTCAGAAAGAGTGGAAGGTGTTTTCCTATTCATCACTGTTAACTGTGTCCACTGTAAGATATTGAGGGTTTTGTTCCTCGCCAACAAATGTTGACTGGTCCTCAGGGCCTCCAACTGTTTTATCATCTCTCTGTGTGACCAAGTCCATTAGCCAGTGAGTTTGGTGATGCCGTTACTTTCCAGTCCAGCGGATGTCTTGGATACAGATGGGCCTTTACCAAAGCTGGTACCAACTTTAGAACTGAATGATTGATAGGGTAATTTCAGAAATAGCAAGTCAGGGGCTCCCAGCATTATTTTTTAGCCAAGCTGAAGATAATCCTGCTAATGTATTATATTTTCATTCTGACAACTCTTGAATAAGAATCATTAATGAGAGTAATTACTGAGGAACATCATGACTAAGAACAGATTGTGATGACTTAGTTGCTAGTGTCACTAGGAATATGTGTTCCTATAGTTAAAGTGGACTCTATGGATATGAAAAGAAGTTTGTGTTTTTAGGCCCAAAAAAGGTTCCATTTTCCCAAGGCTAATTGTGGCCAATTCAGTCATTGCTAAGTATTGGTGAAAAAGGCAAGTAGTCCAGGCTGGGTGCTTCTCCCTCTCCTCTCACTGCGCTCCCACCTCCTTCCCACCTTTTGCTCTTTCTCTGTCCCCTTTCCCTTCTTCCTTCCCTTGCTGGGTAGCTACTCAAGGAAGACAAAGAGAAAGTAGCTAAGGATGACAGTTAAAGAGCAATAATAATAGAAACCAAGGATAGAATGAAGGGACTGACTCTCCTCCCTTCCACCTACAACCTTCTTTGAAGACTGACCTTTTGTTTCCTTTTTATAAATATCCTTTTTCAACTCCTTATGTTCATTTTAAACCCTGGTTTCACTTGTATGCAAATATTAGGGTCTCCATACCTGGTAAGAATAGCCTTGCTTGAAAAGCAGGCTTCTTTCTTGAAGAAAGTTACAAGGCAAGCCAGCAAGCCCATATTAAATCTTTATGATGTGCCTGATACCACTACTAAGGAGGACACAGAGCCAAGGAAAGTTTCTGCCCTTCTGAGATTTACCTTCATTCTAATGAGAGCATACAAGACACAAAAAGGGAATTGTAGAGGGATGGACTAGTTGAATATGGATTGTCTTGTCCGGTTGGCCCTTTCCTCCCAATTCAATTTTGAAGTCCAGAAAGTCAGGAGCATGGCTGTGAGGAAACAGAAGGATAGACAGCAAGGGTCAGCCTGGACCCTTCCCTAATATGGAAACACCAGCAAGAAGGAGATTAGCATGGCACATAGTCAGTGTTGGACGGTGAGAAGGTTAGTGAGGATGGATGAGTGTTCCAGGGAAAAGAGCTTCCAGCATGAGACCATAGCTCCATGATAGTGAAGTCCAAAATGTAGAAGCACTATCAAGGAGAAGAGTAAGATAATGTAAGTATGTCCCAAAAATCTTGGTGTAGTCTAAGCCATTAAAACTTAAAGCTAACAAGATTTTTTAGTATACTCTATATTTATGTCACTTAGCAGATGTGCAATTGTTATATACATGTTATTTTTATTATTATTACTCTAATCAAATCATTGTTGGAGTAGTGAAAGAACTTAAAATTGGAATTTATCTGTATTTTGTGCATTGTAAGAATATTTTCCTGATTTATGGCATTTTTATATTAATTATCTGTTGTGTTGTGACCTATAAGAATATCTTATGGAATCAATACTCTGGAAAGGACCTCTCAGCAGTATTAGCTCGCAGAAGAGAGTTCACCACACAGTGAATAATGCTTTTTTAGTTTTAATTATATTTGATGCACTATTTAATTGGCTGTCTTTAAAATGAAATGTTATCCATTCTCCTTATGTTTAGGCACAGTGATTATTGCAGGTGCACACAACTGTTCTAAGTTTTTAAATATAGAATAATTGTTAATTCTTTAAGTAAAATACAGTGTTGGTTGACATAAAAGATAGTAACCATAGAAACATAATGTTTTTCAGGAAAAAAACCCACAAAATAATATGATAATTTCAGTGGTCTATAAGATATAATTACCCTAGCAGATTAGTCTAAAATGTAAGCTATGTTGTTAGTAGAACAGATGGCTACATTAAATGATACTTGCTTATATAACAGAGTCCTTTTTAAAAGTAGATATTGTACTGCTAGAATAGAGAGGGGTGGAGTTGGGAAGATGATAGGGAAAATTATTGTTCTAGGTTTCAATTGTCTTTGAAGTGAATGAAGAAAACTTGAGGACTTCTTTTTGTAATCACCAGCAAATTCACCAGTTGGACTGAATTTAAAAGACTAGTTCTTTCTATTTGACCCAGTTAACATCTCTTTAAAACTTTTATGAAAGAGATCTTATCTCTAAAAATCTTCTAGACTGGGATTTTTAATCTTTCTGTGTGTCTGTAGACTACTGTGTGTGTGTGTGTGTGTGTGTAGACTCCTTTGACAATCTAGCAAAATAGATGGACTGTTTTTAAATGTATAATATACATAGAATTACAATTGAAATAGTCTCCTGTGCATTGAGATATATATATATTTTTTCTATCTACATAGTTCACTGACCTTACATTAAGAACCTGTGCTCTAGATTCAATGATTATTAACCTTTGTATTTTTTTAGATCCTTATTCCAAAGTTATGTAGTGGTTTTCTTCCAAATACTTGGTAAGTGGTAATCAAAATAGTTAAAAATTTGGTTTACTGATTTTTAGCATGTTTCACTCTTGATTAAATACACTACGTTCATAATTTTTCAACTTGTAATTAATAACCTGCCACCCTGCTAACCCCACCTCCCAATCTAGGCTATAGGATTTACTCCTTGATTAGATAATAACTGGAATTGAGTGGCAGTACAATAGTATGAAACCATATTCAAACCTATTTATATCTTATTCATGCAAAACCACCTGTAAACATTTGGCTACAAGTAGTTTTTCTGAAGTAAGATCCCTTATCTATAAAATGAGACAGTTGGATTCTATGCACCCTAAAGTCCAGTTCTAAATTCATGATCCTAAGTGCCAGTAGGTACCTACTTACATAGTGGAAGTGGAAGTGAGTCTCTTTCCATTGTCAGTAACTTCCCTCTGAGAGTACCTTCAATTTATTCTGTGTATCTGGTGTTGTTTGTTGACTTATCCTGTAGACTGTGAGCTCCTGGAGGTCAGGGATGGTTTTTGGTTTTGTTTATAACCCCAGAGCTTAGTGTTTGATAAATGTCCCTTGGACTGATTGCGATCAACTTACCTGTCAAACTGTTGTCTTAATTGATCTATTATGAAACTTTAAAAACATTATCAAAAAGAAAATTCCATCAAAGAGGCACTAATATAGCTTAAGCCATCATACTCTTGTCAGCTTGTTAGTAGGATTCATTGAGCAGACTAATTTTCTCTTAACAAGACATTGAGAGGATGGTACTTAGGATGGTTAAGTTATTTTATTGTATTGTATTTTTGAAGATAGTGAAAGAGTGTCTAGCATAAGGGAGAAAGATTTCACTGTCAGAGATATTTCCTTTGCTCGTGTAGACCAAAAACTCCTCTATGTACCCTAGATCTCAACTTCTTGAACTATGGGTTGAAATCCCATATGGAGTTGCATAACTGAATGTGGGAGTCATGAAAGTATGATTTATTATCAGTAAATGCTATTTTATATACCTATATACTTGAGGTCACCTAAAAAGCTTCTTGGGCAAAAAGGGGTTGTGAGTAGAAAAAGTTTAAGAAGCCCTGTCTCCTTAAATGATTTCAAGAGCTTTTGGAACCAAGAGTTTTGCTGGTTAGTGACTGACTTTCTAGTGATGACCTCCTTGAATTAAGCTGTTTACCTGGTCCTGAGATAATGGACACAGCCTTTCCGGCATGCCTCAGATTGTACTCCATTAGTCTAGCCTTTGAGAGTTCCTGATCATCTTTGCATGGAAAATGATTAAACATTAAGATTTTCATTTGCGTGAAAGTCCTTACTAATATGAATAGTCTCACCTTTGTTACAGCAAAATGGTAAGCCCTGGAGAATCAGCTAATGAATACTTATTTAGTCTACTGGATGTCAGGCACTGTTAAGTCACCTCAGATACAGAGACAAAAATGAAACAATTCCCACCCTCAGTGAGTTTAAATTTCATTAGAATAAAGATTATAGGGGCCAGCTAGGTGGCGCAGTGGATAGAGCACCAGCCTGAAGTCAGAAAGACCTGAGTTCAAATGTGGTCTCAGACACTTAACACTTCCTAGCTGTGTGTCCTTGGGCAAGTCACTTAACCCCAATTGCCTCAGCAAAAAAAAAAAGCAAAAGCAAAAAAAAAAAAATAAAGATTATATCTCTATCATTCCGCATATAAATTATCAAGGACGGATCTGAGACTTTTTAAGAAAATATTTTGATAACTCTTTCAATATAATTATTTTCTTTTATAATCCCATGAATGTTATGTCTTCAAATATATTATTCTGAGAAGTCTGAGAACAGGCTCACATGCTTCATCGAACTGCATAGGGGGAGTCTGTGACACAACAAAGTCAGTTAAGAACCCTTCCTATATAGTTTGTTTTACAGATGCCACGCAATATTTAATGAATACTTTTGGATATAAAAGAAATCCTTAAGACATGTTTTCATAGGATCAGAGAGCTGCTAATTAAAGGCCTACTCCAATCTTCTCATTATAAAGATGAGGAAACTCGGGTTTAGGAGACATTAAATGAATTGCCTAGGGTAACACCCAAATTAATAGTAGAAATCTGATTTGAATGGGTCCAAATCCATCACCTCTTTTGTATTATGGTACTTATCCATTCATTGTACTCTCTCTCCTAGATTCAGAAGTGCATTGGCCCCTTTTGTGAGGAAAAAAATTGATTTGACCAGCAATCAATATTAAGGTGTGTTAATTTACAACAATTTTTTTTCAACTGAAAATCATAAGCAAAGGAGCATCAGCCTTAGACAGCTTGCAGAGTGATTTGATGGTCAATGATATAAGGGAAAATGTTAAATAATTCAGAAGTTGCTTGATAGCTGGTTAATGAATGTATGATGGAACCTTTAGAACCTGGCAAAGACTTCAAAAAATCTATTAAACAAATGCATGTGATCATCTGGGAAGATTATTGGAGAATATTTCATCCTGACCAGATTATAATGTTAAGTGTGAATTCATATTGTGTAGAGGTGAGGATTGGTGTATATACTGAATGATATGAGCTTCATTCATTAGGAATTAAATAATTCCTAATAGGGTTTTTTACTTATGAAACTGGGATTTCAAAAAGACCTTAGAGGACCTATTTCTGAAAATAAGATCTTGTTTGTAAGTCACAATGTGTGTGTGTGTGTGTGTGTGCGCATGCGCGTGCACACACACATGCACCTGTGTACATTTTTAAAGTTGATATTTGATCAGGAAAATGAAGCGGTTACTGCCACTGAGTGCATCAAAGTTTTACATGAGTAAACTGGATGCAATTCTTTTGTTCACTTGATGTTGATTCTCTCTGGTTGGTCTTAAGCAATATGGATTTTGGGGAATGACATTAATAATTTGGAGAGCATCCTGAGGAGGGAAGTCAGGTTAGTGAAAAGCCTTGAGTTCCTCTCTTGTAAAGTTAGGTTAGAGTACTTGGGGATGTTTTCCCTGCAGTGAAGACTTTGGGACTCAGTACAGCAGCTGTCTTCAAGTTTTGAAGGACTGTCACTTGGAAGATCAGATCTAAAAGTAATGGATGGAAGTTTCAGAGGGGGCAGTTTTAGTCTTGGTATAAGGAAAACTTTCTAACAAATAGACCATCCAAAAGTGAAAGGGGTGATAATGATTATTCTCTCTCTGGAATTGTTGTATAAAGCCTGGATGACAACTCAGCAGTCTTATGAAGGGGACTCTGCTCAGGTCTCCATGCTATCGCTTTGCTGGGTCTCACCATCACCCCAACACCCCATCCACCTTAGAGGAAGCACTCTCTCATCTCCTCTGTACCTTGAAATCCCAGATTGCCTTCAGATCTCAGCTCCAGCATCACCTCCCTCAGGAGGCCTCTTGTGGTCCCCCGGAGGAGCTGGCTATGCTGCCCCTCCTCCCTGACTACCCTGTCTTTCCTTTTAAGAAGATCTGTATTCAAATAAACATTTTCATTTTACCCTTTGTTTCTTCTTCCCTATTAATGCATTGCATGTATCTAGCTAAGATTTGTCAGCTCTTTGTGACATCTATTTATGAAATGGTTTCTGTTTTAGTGTTAAAATAAAGATATAATCAAGTTAGAAATCCTGATCTAAAGCCGGTTATGATAGGGTAGAGCAAAGAGAGCTTTACTCCAGAGCATTGATGTCTGGGACTGTTCTGTGCCATCCTCCCACCCTTTCCTGCTTTCAGTTGTTTTTACCCCTAGAGAAAAAAATGTCTTAGTTACAGCTCCACTGAATTTCCAATGTTTCTAGAGAATAACAGCAGTTACTGGTGGTTGTCCTTGGGGGAAGGAAAATGCAGAGAGCTGTGGTGTTGATTTCCAATCCTGGTTCCACCCACTTCTTATTCCCTGGCCCTCTTAGGCTTTAACAATACTGAGGCTCCTCCTTGGAATGCTGGTCAATAAAGGAGAGAAAGTGGGAGGCTAAATCTCTTTAACTAGCTGTTTGAAAAACTCCTAGTAACTTCTTTCAGCAACATTTTTTTTTTTTAAGTGGTACAATTCTTTAAGCAGAACTCTCCCCCTTTTTGAGTCGCACCTTAAAAAAAATACACACAAAAATGATTGAGATCCCAAGAGACCACTTGGTAAGATCTTTGCCTCTAGTGAAATCAGGCGAGAAGTAATAGTAATGAAAATAATCATGCAGCCTTGTGTTTATATACTGCTTTTTCACTGAGAGCAGTAAAAGCCTCTTTCAGAAGGCACTTTTGGATCCTTGTTTGAAAAGAGCTCTCAGCTGTAAGTGCAAAGTGTTATTTATTTTTTATGAGAGAAAACAAACCAGATCAGATGACTTTTAGACATGCATTGACTTCTGGATTTCATTAATTTTTATTTTTTACCCAGGAATGATGTCATGCAAAAACAAATTTCTTTCTAGAATGAAGCCTCCAGACCATCTTTATGTTTCTTTAATAAGAGGGCATAAAATAGAAGACTTTGGATCAGACCTGTGCCTTGTATTGCCAGAAAGTGTTTAACTGCCAGTGAATGTAAACAGAACATGGTCTGTACTGTGCAGATTCAAGTAGGACCCCCTGCTTATCCCTACTAAGGATCAATGGGGGGGGGGGAATTTCCTTCATGAATTATGAACACAGCTTATGTACTGCAGCTTTTGCTCCCTGATAAACAGAGCTGGGCATTCCAAACAGTTATTCTGAGAAGTTAAGGGTGGTCTTGATACTTTGCCATTCGCACTAGTCTGCTTCCTGTCTTTTAGAGTCTGAAGCTATTTATAAGAAAAATATGTATGGTTAAAAAGAACAATTCTTTCTCCCTCACACACATGCGCGCGCACGCGCACACATACACACACACACACACACACACAAAACTACTAGATAAGTACAAGAGAATGTGCAGGAAAATAAAAAATGACCTAATTGGGAGTCA
This sequence comes from Myrmecobius fasciatus, assembly GCA_023553655.1. NCBI lineage: Eukaryota > Metazoa > Chordata > Mammalia > Dasyuromorphia > Myrmecobiidae > Myrmecobius > Myrmecobius fasciatus. The sequence continues at coordinate 31,374 of JAJPUD010006431.1, forward strand.
GTCTAAAGTTTTTATGTAATAATGCATGGGAAAATATTAAGCAAACATTAAGCATCTTGTGTATGCATGGAAATGTTGGACAATAGGGATACAAAGACAAATATGGAAAAAACCTCTCAAGGAAATTACACTCTGCAGATTAAATGAAAATAGCATGTTTAGTTCCTTACAGACTTTAAGGTTCTATAAAGTGCTAGATTATAATTATTACTATTATTATTATTTTCTCGAAAGTATAATATTTATATAAAGAAGTAAAAACAAGATAATTTAAGAAAAAACTTTTTTATCACATTTTGAAATTCCTTATCATCTAGTCTCAACCTACCAATTTTTCACATTATTTCCCATCATACCAAATTGGACTAGAGTTTTTTGAACTTTAGATTCCATTTCTCGTCCTACATGACTCCTCACAAGCTAATTCCTGCTAGAATACATTCATTCCCTTATCAGAAAGAAAATGTGGTACAATGGAATGGGCATCCTCTTACTCCTAACAACTGGAGAGACACTTCATTGAAGAAGAAGGAAGGAAGGCAAGAAGGAGAGAGGAAGGGGGAAGAAGAAAAGAATGAAGGAAAGAAAGAAGGGCAGGAAAGATGTAGAAAGCAGGGAAGTGAGAGAGGGAGAAAGGAAGGAAAGAAAGGAGAAAGGAAGGACTTTGTTGATTTCACTCCCCTCATTTTTTTGTAGAGACTTATGCGACTCATCTGTGCTCATGAACCAGGATTCAAACCCACATCCTCTGACTCCCAAATCCAATGTTCTTTCCACTGTGTTAAAAAAACAAAAACAAAAATACTTTCATTTTCTATTTGACCATGTTCTGATCTTTGTTCCTTGAAAGTAGTTTACATTATTTAGTATAAAGCCACATAATAAGTAATTTAATTATTTCATGGGGTCATTGATTTAGAACTAGAAAGACCTCAGAGGTCATCTACTTTTAACTCTTTTGTTTTGCTGATGTGACAGGAGAAAGCAAAAACTCAAATTTGTGGATTCCAAATGGAATCTTCTTTCTCTTGCACTGCCTTGAACTAGAATAATAATGACAATAATATGTATTTATGTGATATATGTGAGTTTATAGAGTGATGGCCTCCCAGCCTTCTTGTAAAGTTATCCATATTTTACAGGTGAAGAAACTGAGGCTCTAGTTCTGTTTTTTGAAGGAGAAACGAGGAGGAGAAATAAAAACAAATTGTATAATGGTACTACTCTATGCCCGTGTGAAGAAGTTACCTAACTTTTCTAGGAGTTGGGCTCAAGAGACAAACTTGAGAGAACAAAAAAATGACTCTGGACAGAGCCCTGCGAGACTGACAGTTGGGGGGCATGAAATGGATAAAAATGCAGCTGAAGAGGTATGAATTCAGGAGACCGGAGGCCAGAAAGGTTGGCAGGGTGAGAGAGTAGGACAACTATGACAAGAGAATATGGTGATGGTAGTTAACTGTGTCAAACACTGCAGAGAATTTAAGGAGGTAGATTTCGAAAAGATCATTCAATTTGGCAAACTATTGGCAGTTTCAGTGGAATGACTGAGGTCCAAAGCCACATTGTAGAGAGTTTAGATTAAAGAGAGGGGAGAAAATGGAGGAACCAATTGTAGATAGCCTATTTCAAGAAATTTAGCTGAAAAGTAGAGGCGGTATAATGATAACTAATTAATGCATAAAGAATGGCAATATTTTCTGCTTCATGTTACAGTTTTTTGTGTACTTGTCTTGTACCTGCAGAATGTAAGCTTCCCGAGGGCAGAGCTGTTTTCAATTTTTAGTCTCTGTTATCTCCAGTAACTAGAGTAAGTAGTGCCTGGCACCTAAGACCTAACACTAGAGAAAGACTTGAGAGATCACTAGTCATGATCCCTCTTAACAGACACAAAAGATATTAGTCTAATTGGATCCTTTCCCCTGTTAAGTTAGAAGTTCCTTCAGAGGAGGGTATGTTATTTCATCTTTGTCTCCCCAGTGCCTAGCCTAGCCACTTAATAAATGTTTTGGTTTTTTTTTTTTTAAATTGAATGGAATTTTGACTCTGAGTCCTCTGCTTTTCTCACTATACTATGTCATATTGTTTGTCAGTTTTTCCGCTAAAATTATCACTGAACTGCATTTGAACTTTAGAATAGTACTCATTGGGTTTCATTCTATAAATTAAATTGTTAGTGTCCCAAACTACACAAGATTCTCCCTCCACATATTTGCTAGAAAATTAGTGCAAAATGTTTACCAGAAATTGAGTTTATAGTGTTTCTGGTACTTGTCTGTGTTCCTTTCCTTGAATATAATTTTTTATTAGTTGCTTTTCATATCATTAATACATTGTTTTTCTGATCGCCATTTATTCCATAAAAATTATTTGCACTTTTATTTTTGCTTAGAATTTCTTTACCCTCTATAAAAGCTGTTCATGCAATATAAAGCCCAAGTAAATAATTTTCCTTCACTTTTATGAATTTTACATTAAAGTGTTACTACATAAGGTAAAATGCCAGTTGGTTGTGGTGGTGACCTGATTCCATCACATATGATGCACCCTTTTTAGTATTTCTTGAAGGGGAAAAAGAGGATGAGTGAGCAAGTGAGCCCCCTTTAAACATAGGTTGTGTGATATTTTATAGGTTTGGGTTTTCAGAGAAAGCCCTCAAGAGCCTGCTTATTTCTTCCTATAAATTTTACTTTCAATTAGAGCAAACTGCCACCAGATGAGCACTGGTGACTTGGTTTGGGATTTGTGGTTGAAGCCATTAGCTTGGTTAACAGAAACAGATTGTTACATTTTCCCACCCAATTATCCTTTTTTAAAATTAAGAATTATGTTTTTTAATATATAACTAAGCATAAACAATAAAAAATAAAGTAGACATTGTCATAAAAGAAAATTTTCGAGCTAGCAACACTCTACGCTATTATCCTTATAGAGTGTTTTACTTTTGGGCTCAGAAAGATCAGAGTTTGAATACTGTATACTCACTAGCTGTATGACTCTTAGGCCCGGAACTATTTTCTATCTCAGTTTCCCCATCTGTAGATTGGAGAATGTGACTCTTACAGGAAACTTGTAAGTTTCAAATGGGATAATATGTCATTTTGCAAACCTTAAAAGTATTTCAGTGTGAATTTTTCCTTCCTGATGAATGCTGAACTATATAAGTTGCTTTTTTCTGGTTCTAAATGAATTATCCCTGTGACCATCATTTAATATTTATCAAACCAATCAGAAATGTTTTCTAGCACATCAGAAATGTTGGCAGTTTCTTCTTTTAATATTACCACAGAAAGACAGCTGTAGAACTGAAGGGAGCTCAGAAGTGTAGCGGACCCCCTTTCATCTTATAGATCAAGAAACTAAGGCACAGGGAGATGTTTGTGACATGATCTAGGAGTTACTATAGTAACCATCACAGGTGGAATTGGAACCCAGGTCTGCTGATTCCAGAGTCATTGTTTTTGCACTGAAGCAGACTACTCCTTTGTAAGCTGAATGAGTGCAAGTATCTACCTCTTCTGGAGCACAGTATTTTGCATACAGTAGAAACCTGATAAATATAATGGCTTAATCATTGAACAAATGAACAGTTTACCAGTTGTTATGCACTGCTTGAATTTGGCTGTCAAGAAACTAAACTATGCAGTTAGATTATTCATTAATTTACTCTTTCGGACAAATTTGGTTTTGGATGCACACTTACTTCTGAGGGTCTTTACAAAAATCTTAGCTTCTACAGAATTTAATGAATTGGTATCTTTTGTTTTTATATCACTAAATATAATATATTTTCAACTATATCCCTCCTCCGTCTCTTGTAACAAAGAAAAAATCTAAAGAAGAAAAAGGCAGTTTAGCTAAACCCATTAGCATACCTACCAAGTCCAGTAGCATATATACAGTGTTTAATGCTGTACATGCCCCATCTCTGCAGTGAAGGGAAGGAGGTGGATTTCTTATCTCTTCGGGGACAAGCTTCTTCATTATAATTACACAATGTTTCATTAATTGGTTTGGCAGATTTATCTCTTAACAACATATCTAAACAGTTTGGTTAAAAAAAAATTAATGTAGATAAAGTGGTTTCCTCACAAACCTTAAGATTCCTTATGTGTTTTCATCGATTCCTCATGTGCTTTCATCGATTATTTTGAAATTCAAAAGCCATTGCATATAGATAGCTTCTAAATCCCAGATCTGGCCCAAAATGTCCAAGTTTCTTCCCAACTCTCATTTCTTATGCCTCCATGTTTCAGTACCAGCCAGTTCCCAATCTGCCAGAGTACCATAGCTGGTAAAGATTACTTAGGTGAGAGAAAGGACAAAAGGACAAAAAAGACTTCAAATCTGTAAATGCTTTTATATATAGGATGGTGATCCGTTCTCCATCTCTGTGAAGGATAGAAAAGAGGAAATGTGCTTAAACTAGAGGCTGAGGTATTTGGATAACATAAAGGGGAGAGGAAAAAGAAATTTCTTGGCTATGATGATTGCTAAACCCTGGCATGAGTTATCAAGGGAAGCCCTGGGGATATGGGAATTTCAAAGGACAATTCAAATTCTCTTCCTGTTTGTGGTGATGGTAGTTAGTAGAATGGACTGCATGTTCAGGGAATCTGTCTCCTCAGTAAAACATAAACTCCTTATCCAGAATAGTGCAAATACACTAAGAATCTAAAAACATCATCTGGAAATGAAATTAAGTTCCAATATGCTAAAAGTAGCGAAATTATTTGCCTACTTCTACCAATGGCCCTCTGACCTAAGCCAAGTTATTTCAATTTATAAGCCTCAACTTCCTTATCTGAAGAAGTGACTTGGAACAGAAGCCTTTGAGGTCCCTTCCAGCTTGAGATCTGTAATGCTGTGACATCTCAACTCCTGACCGGCTTTAACAGGCTCAGATTTTTCTTTGATTTTAAATACTTTCAATGTAAATTATATAGCATTCTGCAAATTCAGAAAGCAAAAGAATTATGATAATTTTTAATTGAACAAAATCTTGTAAAAATACTGTTGGCTGTAGATAACATTTAATAATATATTATTAAAATATCTGTCAAGATATACAAGTACATGGGGCCTTTGTGAAATTATCCATTTTCCAACTGCACTGTGGCTTCCTTAGGATCCCAAGCATCCCTTACTCAGCTTAATCACTTATTCCCTTGGACCTCATTATGTAGCCCTTGCTCCTATCTTAGAATTGTAATGATTCTTCTTTCTTCCCAATAAGAGGATGTATCTTCTGTCTCTGCTATACCTGGCAACCAGATTTGCATCAGGGAATGCTAAACAGAATGGGTATGGCCAGCAGCTCCCTAGCCATCATTGGAGTCTAGGCCTCTTTTTTCCAGAATGAGAGAGAAAATTAAATAGATTGAATCCAGCCTGAAGTTTGTGTTTGAGGATGGCCTTGGAATTGTCTCCTACAGCCAAACTCCATGATAAGGGAAGGCATAGTGACGTAGCAGAACTCACAAGCTTGGTCTTTTGTAGGGTAGTGGGTCCTGGCTATTCTGTTGCCCATCTAGGCTGCTATTCATCAGATCTTTTCAGTTTTCTTACAATTCATAGTAACACTTAATTTCTGGGAACACTATCTGGGTCTAAAAGAAGACCAATTCTGTTTTGTGGAATGGAACCCTTATTTCACATTTATATAATAAAATTCTACCCCTTCCATCCCACAAAGAAACACCATAGACAAAATATTGTCTGTTTATAGAGCACTTGATTCTTGCGAAGGTGTGTAGGATTTTTGTTTTTAAGTAAAAAAAATAACATGATACACAGTAGAGGGAGATATTTAAGATGTGAATTTTCCAGGTACATCATAGATATCCTTAGTTCTCTGCTCCCAAGTCCCCATTATGTTAAGCTAAATAAACATTTTCTTTCAATATTCTAGAATTAATCAGAAATCCTGTGAACATCATGTCAAGGATTGCCTTTTAATAAAAGTGGTAATTCAAAACACCTGTTTCACTTCTGGCTTTCCATTCCAATCAAAGCCATGCTAATCCTTTACTCGGGACTTCCTGAATATTTTTAGAGAAAGAGGGGAAAAGGAGAGGAAAGACAACATACACAATTTGATTGAAATTTGATTCTTCTGATGTGAAATTGCTGGTTTTAATTAAATTTGGAAATTGAAATGAGTCTGGGAATTGGAAGAAAGCTTAAGAATTTTCTTTACATATTCTGCATAAGGACCTTGGAATTATGCAAATAAAGACATTCATAGTATTGTAATAGTTCCCACTTCTATGAATTAAGCAATACTTTCTAGTTTTAACCTTTATAAGAATCCTTTTCTGTTTATTGTTATGAAAGGATCACCCGTAAGTATATATAAATTTGTATCTTTAGTACAGAGCCTGACACATAGTGGTAGATTTTTAATTAACTCTTGTTCACCTGACTTACTTATTAAATATTTGTTGTGTGTGCAAGATGCTGATTATACAAATACAAACACAAAAACAATGCCTCCCTTGAACAAGTTTACATTCTAATAGGGAAAGACCCAGTTATTGGCAAGTAGCAAGGTGTATTTTAGGCCCAGGAATTCAATGGCATGGGGAAAATGAAGTCACTTGCTGATGTCTACAAACATTTTTTTAATGCTTACTGCTTGCCCATACACTATGCTCACAGGCTGGATAATACAAAGAAGAACAAAAAAAAAAAAAATCTCTTTTCAGGGAATATTCATTCTATTGACATTTGACAGTTGCTTTCCAAGAATCCTAGTGTTGATTTGATGTTTTCCAGAGCTTATACTTGGGTATTATTCAGAGATCTACTGATTGTCTAAGGTCAGTAATCAGGATCAGAGGTATCACTAAAATTCAGTTGATTCCAGAAAAACTAAAATTGATTCTGGAACCACTGTTTCCGTGATAAAGGGAGATGGTTCCATTGAAACTTCATGTTAATAGAAAATTTCATTTCTCATCTATAAACTTTTTGTCTTACATAGATATCATAAGTTAAATAAATTGTCTGATAAGGTCCTGGGATCAAATTTTCAGTTACAAAAAATTTGAGTCCCAGTCTTTCTCAGAATTACATGTATGTAGTAAACTAAAATTTGAATTGTAAAGATGGATTGAAATTTCAATCAGAAAGATTATGCAATTCTATCTTTATAAGACTTCTCCCTCCTCTTAAATTCTTTTCCAAATAAACCTTTTAGGAGTCCTGCAGTAATTATCCTAAAACAGTGAGAGCCATAGATTTTTTGATACAGTGAATTTTTAACTCTCTCTTCCCCCACAGGCAAAACTAAAAACCAAAAAACCTCCTTTGCAGGATATTGCTTACTGTGGAACTTTTTGGAAATGACCAGTTTCACCCGAATAATGATCTATAATAACTAGGACCTAAGAGCACAGATGAAATGAAGGAGTAAGGGACAAATATTATTCCACTCTTGGTGGTTTATTTTACTAGGGAATTGAGTGAAAATGATACAGTCTTTTAGAACCCAGCTTCTTAAACTCCACCTGAGGTCTCATAACTGAATGTGGGAGTTGTGAAATTGTGGTTTATTATTGGTAAATGTTTGATTTGTATACCTATTTCATATACTTACAGACCAAGGGTCCTATAAAAATTTCTTGGGCGAAAAGGTCATGGGTGAAAACAGTTTAAAAAAGACTGCTTTAAAGAAGAAAGAAATAGGAAGGAGAAAAAGTAGTTTTATTTTTTTTTCCTTCTGTTTCCTGCCTAACTTAGGGCAAAGGACAGCTGGAGGAGAAAAGGATCCAAGGAGTTAGGGAAAGCAATTTCTTGAACTTGATATAGCCTCTCTAGTTCCCATTATCTGTTCCTTATCTCTGCCTTTCAGAATTTTCTTCTTAGTTCCCAAATACTATCTATTCTGTGCACTCTGTTCCCCATTTCCTGTTCTCTTTCCCAGCCCCTTATTTCCCCCAGCTATTAGTATTTTCTTCTTTTTCTGACTCTTGCCACAGTAAACTCCATTCTTTGTATACTTATTCTTTTATATGTCAAATTGCCCCTATTGGATGTATGCTCATAAAAGGTAAAGAATTGCCTCATATCTTATTTTACCTTTATATTCCCCGGGCCCAGCAGAGTGACATGTATCTAGAGATACTTCATAGATGTTTACTGAAGAAATGAGTGAATGACTGCAATAGTATAGGAAATTCTGAGGGAGTAGATGATGGAAAGGAAAGGTCTAGTATTATGTTGCTTCTACATTAAAATACAAATTCCTTTGGCCTTTAAAGAGTTTCACAGTTTAGCTCCTTTCTAGACTTTCTAGATTGGTTTCCAAATATTCTTTCTCACACAGTCTACATTCCAGCCAAACAGTTCTACTTGCTATTATTCTCTACATAGTACATCCTACCTCGATGCCTTTGCCCAAGCCGTTCCCCGTCTCTGAGATGCTTTCCCTCTTCACCCTGATTTTTGGAATCCCTAGCTTCTTTCAAGGAACAGCTAGCTCAGGGGCCTCATGAGACTCTTCCTAATCCTCCAAGTTGTTTGTGAAATCACTGAAATTATTTGGAATTTACTTTATCTGAATTTTGTAAATGGTTCTGCCTAAATATTCTTTCTCCCCATAGAATGTAAGATCCTCGTACATTTTAGGTACCTAGTAGGCACTTTAATCATTTTTGGAGGAAGAGATTGGTAATTTGTGTTAATGAGCCACCCTACCCCTTCCTCTTCTCAAGATATACTTTAACTAGATTCATTTATTTTGAGCAAGTACAGACAGTCAGGAAGTAGAACCCAGCTCTAAAGAGATTATTATCCAAAATACAATTCTCTAGGAAGTCCCACTGGGGATCATTAGCACAAATTCCACTGTAGGTTTTGATTGCTGAGAGGGTGCCCGGGGAGAGGGGTGATTTGAAAGGAAGCAAGCCAAAACACAAAATGGAGGCCTCAGTGGGCCAAATTATCCAGAGATTGTGTCCATTTATAGACCCTGCCTGTTTCACTTATTTTCAAATTATCCATTTATAAAACCATTATGCTTTGTGGAAAAATGCCTCCCAACTACATGGGTGGGATGGTTCACAAACAGTTCCTGTAGGTGTTAGAGATGGAGGCTGGGTATTGAGTAAATGTGATTCCTTTTTCGGTGGTTATATTCTTTTCCCATCTCTAGGCTGTGCTGAACATTTTTAGCTGTGGTTATAGGCTAATGCTAATGGCATATTGACAAAGGTTTAAAATGAGGAACAGACACTATTGATTTGCCTCATTTTACTATGTACTTCTTTTAAAGCCAAACTGGTACATTCAGCAATTCAAGAGTTCAGGACAAGGGGGTGAACTGGGGCATGAAATGCACACTCACTCCTTAGCATGGTGAAAAGCCAGACTGCAGAAATGGTGCTAGGAGGTGATGGAAGGCAACAGAGCAGGTCTGGGCAGCCTAGAAAACTTCACTCCTAAAGCCAGAGACAATGGGGCGCGATAGATGAAGAGCCTTGGGAGTGGGGAGACCTGCACTTTGGGCCAATATCTGCTTTATTTACCTAGGTGAGTGATCTTACATGAACACTTCTGCTTCCTCATCTGTAAAGTGGGGGGAAGGGGAGGCTTGGTGGTTGGATTAAACAGGCCCTGAAGTCTGAAAATATATCCTGGGATCACGGATGTAGAGCTGAAACAATCCTTAGAGGTCATCTAATAGGTGTTACAATGGATAGAGGTCTGGGCCTGGAGTCGGAAGACCTGACTTCAAGTCCAGACCCAGTTACTAACTGTGTGGCCTCTATTTGCCTCAGTTTCCACATTTGTAAAATAGAGATGATAATAGTATCTACCTCCTAAGGTTTTTGTGAGGATCAAATGGGGTAATAATTGTAAAGTGCTTAGTCCAGTGCCGACATATAGTAAGCCCCATATCCATGTTAGCTGCTACTATTTTACAGATGAGGGAACTAAGACCCCAAGAAGATTTATGATTTACCTAAGATTATACAAGGAGTAAGAGTCAGTCAGCATTTTAATTTATTTCTCGTGACTCCAGGCTTCCTTTCCATTCACATTTTGTCCTGCAGCCTCACAGGATACTAATTTAAATAACTGGCATTTGCAAAGGACTTCAGAGTTGGCAAGATGCTTCACATCCATTATTTCATTATAGCCTCACATTAGTCCTTCAAGGTGGGTGTTACTGACATTACTACTCTCATTTTACAGAGGAGCAAACTGAGGCTGGATGATTCTGAGGTGTACAGATTTAGAGCCGAAAGGGGAACCTTTCCATTTTACGGTGAGGATGGCCATCGAGGTAAAGTGACTGGCTCAGAGACACACATGTAGTGAGGAGCAAAGCCAGCAACTTTGAGTTCCCAAGCCACTCCTTTGCATTGTCTCCTAATTCCACAGAACAACTTACCCTTTCTCACATGGCTTGTTTCAGAGGCTGCATTTGGATTCCTGTGTCTCCTGTTTCCCCACTACCTGCAATGTAATAGCAGATAAATACTTTGAGTAAACAATATAGGTTATTCATTACTCACATTTCCTTGGATCAAAGGATTTGGTGCTGAATGAGGGGAAGGGTTAGTATTCCTGGGCTAACCCCTACATTCTATTGAGGAGGAAGCTGAGCCCCAAAGGGGTGGAGATTGTCCAAAGAGGGTAGGTCTGAATTTGAACCCACATCCTTCTGTTGCCAAATCCAAAGCTCTTTCCACTAAGCACCCAGCAGGAATATTGGGGTTTGTAGAATTCTCTGAAATCAATGTGCATTGAGCTCACACTGAGCATAGGAGAGAATGATACTCATATAGAAAAAAAAAATGTTAACTGCTCCCACCAGGAGAAAATAACAACATTAAAATAAAACAAAATAAAACAAAACAAAAAAGCAAAGCGGGTTGAATAGAGAGAAACAGTGTAACATACACCTTGGTTACATTGACACTCCCTTGGCACCCAAGACCCTGGGGCCCTTCTCTCCCCTCTAATTTGCCATTTATAGTCTTTCACTGACAACAGGGGTCTCCTGGGTCTACTCACAATAGCATAGATCTAGAGTTGGACCTCAGATATCATCTGGAGTAAACTAAGGCTCAGGGAGGGTTTTTCTGTAGTCACATAGCCAGTATGAATGCAGACTTAACACAGTGCCTGGCACATAGTAGGCACTTAATAAATATTGATTGATTGCTTGATCAGAGAATCAGAGGTGAGATTTGAACCCTTTTTCTCTAATTCCTTCCCACGTACCACCCACTCTCTTCCTGATATATTCTTCATATAGCTCTTTTTCTTTGCTGCCCCTGAAGTGCACTTACTTTCCACTTGTATTACTAGTGAATTTTTCTTTTTTGTGACTTGGTTTAATGTTTTACTTCTATGTCCTATGCATAAGCATCCATCTGTGTACAGCAGTGTGATATAGTGACAAGGGGACTTAATATCAGGAGATGCCTGGTGTTGAATCTTCCATTTCATTTTACATGTATGATGACAGGCAAGGAAATCACTTTAGCCTCTGGAAAATGGATAATAATACTCCTAGACATATTTAACTCACAGGACTATTATGTGGAAAGTATCTTGTAAATAAATCCTACAATGCTCTTAAATTAAAAGTTTCCAGAAGGCAGGTACTCTACCAATATTGTCTTCTTTGTATGTGTACACAGTACCACGTATGCGTTTGCAAACAAACCCTCCCCCCCAACACAAAGTGCTTTAATAATTTTTAATGATAATTAGATATAATTTTATGCCCATTCTTGCCATTGTGAAGTTTGGCAGAAAAGGACGGAGCCTCTTCCTTCCTATCTCTATTTAACTATCAAACACTGTAGTAAATACCTGCATCTGAACAGAAATTGCAATTAAGTTGTCATCCCACCAGCATGTGTAGACAACATGTACAAATAGAAGTTTTCAAGAAAAAAATACACCAAGTAAAATTATAGGAAAAGTTTGAAATTAAAGTGAACCACTGGGGCTGTTTTTAACACTTACATGATTGGAATGGAAATACTTTAAGTGACAAGTGAAAATTTTAAATTTCATTTCAGAGCACAAATTGTTCATGTCAATGGGACACAGAAATGGAAATAACTTGGTAGATCAGAGGTCCTTAGTTGTGTAAGAAACATGAAACCTTTTGCAGACTTAATTTAACTTCATAAATTCCTAACCAACCTAACAAATGTGTCACAATGTAGGACTTTAAGAATATCTATTGCATTTTTAAAGACCAAAGAAAATGTAGATCTAATGAAATGGTTGTGCCAATAAAGCATTAAATTACTTTATTAACCAGAAATAATAGAGTTAAAAAAATCTTTGTCATTATTCAGTTTGGGGGGGGTAACACTTTCCTTCCATGAAAGTTCAAGGTTTCACAGAAGGCTTGAAAAGCTTTTTTTTAAATCCAATGGTCATTTTTGGGACTTGTCCTAGTACTTGATGCATTGAACTTTGAGGAGTATAGGTGTCAGCGTTCAGAATACTGATTCTTATTTCATGTAGGAAATGTGTGTATTCCTTGAAAGCACTGCATAAATCAAACATGTAGAAGCTGAAACATGTATAATGCCCTAAAGGATCAAACCAATTTTTTTAAGTCTTCATTGAAATTTTTTTAAAAATTATTTATGTGAGTAGTCACTCTCTAATTTGTCTCGCAAATTCAGATTTTCACTTATCATTGTTTTGTTTTGTTTCTGTGTTGTTTCAACCAAAATGAACATAAAACCAATAATTGTACATTTAAGCTATGTGCCTTGCATGAATTATGTTAATGGTGACATGTGGGAAGAGAAAAATCATAGCTTTAGAATAGAAAGGGATTTTTTTTTGAATGGTTTAAGAGCTACCTTTTACATTACATATGAGGAAACTGAAGCCCAGTGTATTACTTGTCTAAGGCTACACAAGGAGTAAGGTGGAATTTAAACTTAGGTTCTCCTACTAAAGAGCCAATGCGTAACCATTTAATCTCTGGGTAATTTTGGGAAATTTGTTCATTTCTCTAGGCCTTAAATTTCCTCTTCTGTAAAATTAGGATGGCCCAGAAAACCAGGACTTGAAACCAGTGAAACTATCAAAGAATTCTTTTGGCAGAATGGATTAAAAATGAGAATCCAATAATGTGTTGTTTACAAGAAACACATTTAAGAATGAGAGTTAAAATGGAAGTCTGGAGTAGAATGTATTATGCTTCGGCTGATGCAGAAAAATTATTGTTTTGTTGAGTTAGAAAAATAATAAGTCATCTGGAAGAACAAAGATCAAGAGTATCAAGGGAATATTTTTTTTAATGTGAAGGAAGGTGGCCTAGCAGTTCCATATTTCAGATGATATTAAAAGTGGTAATCATTGAAACAAACTGGTGCTGGCTAAGAAATAGACTGGAATAAATTAGGATGCAATATGCAGTAGTAAATGATCATAGTAATCTAATATTAGATAAACCTGAAGATCCAAGCTTTGAGGGCAAGAACTTAACATTTGACAAAAATTGTTGGGAATATTGAAACTATTTGGCGGAAAATTTAAATATAGACCAACTTCTCACACCATATACCAAGAAAAGGCCAAAATGGGTACATGATTTAGACATAAGTAGTGATAAAAGCAAATTAGAGGAACATAGAAAATTTATGAAAATCTATAGCTAAAGGAAGAATTTATGACCAAACAAGAGATAGATAGATAGATAGATAGATAGATAGATAGATAGATAGATAAATAGATAGATAGATAGAAGTAAACTGGATAATTTTGATTGCAGTAATTTAAAAAAGCTTTGCACAAACAAAACCAAATGCAGCCAAGATTAGAAGGAAAGTAAGGAACAAGGGAAAACATTTTATAAAAAATTTCTCTGGTTAAAAGCTTCATTTCTCAAATATATAGGGAACTGTGTCAAATTTGACTCAAATAAGATCCATTCTCCAACTGATAAATAGTCAAGGCATAGAATGTGCAATTTTTAGAAGATATTAAAAATACTAGTGAATCTATTAAAGTGTTCTAAATCATTATTAATTAGAGAAATAAAAATTAAAGTAACTTTAAGGTACTACTTTACTTCTATCAGATTGGTTAACATGACAGAAAAGGAAAATCATTCAGTACTGTAGAGGTTGTGGAAAAATTGGGACACTAATGCACTATTATTGGAGTTGTGAATTGATCTAACCATTCTAGAGAACTATTTGGAACTATGCCTCAAATGCTATAATATTCCTTGACCCAGCAATACTATTAATAAATCTGAATCCCTAAGAGATGAAAGAAAAAAAAGGACCGATATGTACAAAAATATTTATAACAGTTCTTTTTGTGGTAAAGAATTAGAAATTGAGGAAATGCCCATCAACTGGAGAATGGCTGAACAAGTTGTGAAATATGATTGTGATGAAATACAAATTATACTATAAGAAATGATGAATAGGATGCTTTCAGAAAAAAAATCTGTAAAGGATCACATGAACTGATGCAAAATGAAGTAAGCAGAAGCAGGAGAACCTTGTCCAGAATAATAGCAGTATTATGACAATTAGCTGTAAAAGACTTATCTTCTTTGATCAATATAATGATCCAAGATAATTCCAAGACTCATTGCTATCTATCTCTATCCTCTAACTCCCTAATCTATAATTTTATTATCACATGGCCTCTCAGCCTCAGTTTCTCACCTGCAAAATGGGGATAAAGCTGACTACAGCACTTAACTCTCAAGGTAGCTTCAAATTCATTTTGAGAGACTGTATAAAAAAAATTTGCAAGCCTGAAAATGTTTTATAAATGCCTCTTTTTAAGACCAAAGTAATGTAGGAAGAACAGTGAACTTGGAGTCACCAGTCCTAACTTCAAATTTTGTTTTTGATAGCCATGTAAAGTAATTCTCATTTTCTAGATGAAAAGGCAAGGTCTCATTTATCCACAAAATAATAGAAGATTATGAATTGCCTTGCAAGAATATTCTGGAGTCAGGGGTTTCCATGCCTCCATTCTAGAGGCATGAGTTCCTAGCCTTTACACTGAAGAATATTAGAGGCTATGGGATTATTGCAAAGCATCTTCCATAAGGAAATAAACTGTAAGCCTTCCATGCTTTGTTATTTTGATTATTATTTAGCACTAACAAAGTAGTTCCCTTGTTGAGTGGAAAGATCTATGAAATTGGAGTTGGGGAGCTCATTTAAATCCCTGGTTCTGTCACTTAGGGTGTGACCTTGGGTTTTTTCTAGTTCTCAATTTCTTTACCTTTAAAATGACTTGGTTGGGCTATATGGTTTCTGATATCTTTTTTTAAAATCAGTTATTCATTTGTTTATTTTTAACATTTGGTTTTTTTTTTTTTTTTTTTTTTTTTTTTTGCTTTTGCTGAGGCAATTGAGGTTAAGTGACTCTGGGCAAGTCACTTAACCTC
>JAJPUD010006431.1:46885-88136 GCA_023553655.1 Myrmecobius fasciatus
TTCTGCCCACCTATTGAGAACAGTATGTCAATTATATATTGTGAAGTTATATTATCCATAATGAGGGAAAAAAGACAAGCAAAATAAAGTGAATAAAATACGTTTCATTCTACATTTAGAATATATCAATCTTGTGTTCTTTGCAATTGTCTTGGATCATTGTATTGATTAGAGTAGCTAAGTCTTTCACAATCGGTCAGCATTATAATATTGCTCTTACTATGTTCAATGATCTCCTGATTTCTCTCACTTCACTTTGAATCAGCTCATGTAAATCTTTCCAAGTGTTTCTGAAAGCATGCTGCTCATCATTTCTTATAGCACAATAATGTTCCATCATAGCCATATATCACAAGTTGTTTAGGTATTTCCCAGTTGGTGAGCATCCACTCTGTTTCCAATTTTTCTCCACACCAAAAAGAGTTTCTATAAATATTTTTGTGCATGTAGGTCCTTTCCCTCTTATCTTTGATCTCTCTGGGTTATAGACTCAGTAGTGGTATTACTAGATCAAAGGGTATGTGTAGTTTTGTAGCCTTTTGAGCTTAGTTCCAGATTGTTCTCCAACATGTTTGGAATTGTTCATAGTTTATAACTCCATCAATAGAACATTAGCATCCCAATTTTCCCAGATCCCCTCCAACATTTATTTTTCTTTTCTACCATAACCAATGTGATAGGTATGAGGTGGTATCTCAAAGTTGCTTTAATTTATAGTGCTTTAATCAGTAGTGATTTAGAGCATTTTTTTCATGTGCCCATTGATAGATTTGATTTTTTTTCTTCTGAAGACTGCCTGTTCATATGCTTTGACCATTTATCAGTTGGAGAATGGCTCTTGTTTTTATGAGTTAAACTTTGATTTCTCCCTTTGAAAACTATCAGTTCATATTCTGGTGTATTTTTGAAATCTAAATCTATGATTCTGTATTTCTTATTGAATCATGGAGTAGCTTTTTTGTTATACATTTTCTCAGTCAACAGATACTGGTATTGTCTCAGACAGACATGTCAGACATGCTGCCCACTGGCCACAATGGCCAGCAAAACTCCCAAATGTGGCCAAAATCAGAATAAAAAGTAATTGGGAAATGTTAACGAAATAAGTAATACAATACAGCAACTTTTATATTGTATCATTTCTTTCTTTAAAAAATATTTTCGATGCTAGAACAGTGACTATATACAGATAACAAGATGATGGAAATCAGTAGCAAAATAATTCTACTGCCTCCTTTTTGTTGATTATTTCTAGTTCATCTTATATCTTGTTTATACAATTGTGTGCATGATGTCTCTCCCATTAAACAATAAGCTCTTTGAAAACATGACTTTTTCTTCCCTTTTTTTGTATCCTCAATGTTTAACACATTGCCTGGAACATAGTAGGTACTTAGTACATGTTGGTTATTTTTTTTCTTTTTGATTGACTATAAAAGAACAGAAAGAAGAAACAAGAAGTTAAAGGTCAGTTGATATGGGATTGAGATAAATTGCAACTTTCATTAATGGGAAACATAATGAACTGCTCTAGTCCTGACCCATGCTAATAATACTGAAGAAAGTATGGAACTAAGAATCTCCCATGATGTTACCAATTCTCTTTTTTCCCATTGGCTGAGTTCTATGAAACCAAATGGTTCCAGAGGGGACAGGTTTATGAACCACAAAAAAGTACAGAGCCATCCACATCAGGGTAAACTAGATTATTTCTCACTTTGCTTTCAGGTCTAAGATTATCTTATTCCCTAAAATCTACACCCCAGAAGGATTTCTGAAGTACTGTTCTCATATGGTTCATCTGGCTATATATTCAGCCAAGTAATGTGTTGTGGAGAGTATGATTGTCTTCTCTGATCATACCCTTTTAACACTAGGGTTGTGTTCCATACTGTCCCGGTCTTCTACTACCACTTAAACCAACAAGCTCCACAAATTTTCTGTTCATTTCATTTTTTCTTAAAATCATCTGTTTCAAGCTGCAAGGGTGTCTTGTTGAAATCCCAAAAGCTAGAAACTGGCAAACAAGATAAGGGTGTACCCCATCCAATTCCTTTTAGATTTCTCTTTTTTAAAAATCTGAAAAAAAAAGTCTCTATATACTTAGCTTATTTTTAAATGAACAAATACAAAGTCTTAGCAATTTTGTGTGTATAAGCAGAATGAAAGGTGACTATAAGAAGGATTGGAAATACCTTCTTTGGTATTAGATTTTTTTTTCATGTGTGTTGACTTTGTTACTTTTAACTAGCTTCTTTTTATGTGCATGTAAACTTTCTAGCATATAACTGTGTTAATATTCTCCATTTTCTTATTTGTTCTTGTAATGTCTAGAGAAAAGGGTTATCAAAATAGTGTTTTTTGAAAAATTAGAATTTAGAACTAAGATTCTTCTTTACTTATTATTATGGGGGGGAAATACCTCTGAAAATTATTCTTTTAATTTGTGAAGTTTCCTAGGAAAATGCAAGTACTTTTGTCCCCAGGTTCAGAGATTTTAAACAGATTAGTTCAAATTCAATTCAGTTTGACAAGCATATATTATGTATTTATACCTACCAAGTGCGAGCAGCTATCGTAAATGCAGGAGATAGAAATGCAAACATGAAAATGATCCATATACTCAAGGGACTTTTCTGCTGTGGAGAAACACATAGACACAGACAAATGAAGACAAATTCTATAGAAAATGCAATCAGGGAGACTGGAGAACATTTTTAATTGGGATGGACTGGGAAAAGCCTCCTGTAGTAGGGCAAGCTTAAACAATGCCAGGGATGGATTTAAAAGGAAGCACACTTATTATATACTTACTATGTGCCAGGCTCTGTGCTAAGCTTTTTGAATATTAAGTGATTGGACACCCATCAGTTGGAGACTAGTTGAATAAGTTATGGTATATGGATGTTATGGAATATTATTGTTCTGTAAGAAACGACCAGCAGGACGATGTCAGAGAGGTCTGAAGAGACTTGCATGAACTGATGTTGAGCAAAATGAGCAGAACCAGGAGATCATTGTACACAATAACAGCAAGATCTGATCTTGTCTGTTGATCAAGTCTGATGATCGTGGCTCTTTTCAACAATGAGGTGATTCAGGCCAGTTCCAATAGACTCATGATGAAAAGAGCCATCTACACTTAGAGAGAGGGCTGTGAGAACTGAGTGTGGATCACAACATAGTATTTGCACCTTTTTTATTGTTGTTTGCTTGCATTTTGTTTTCTTTCTCATTTTTTCCCTTTTTGATCTGATTTTTCTTGTACAGCATGATATTTGTGGAAATATGTATACAACAATCACACATGTTTAATATATTAGATAACTTTGTCTAGAAGAAAGAGTTTGGGGGAATGAAGGGAGAAAAAAATTGAAACACAAGGTTTTGCAAGGATGAATGTTGAAAATTATCTGTGCATATGTTTTAGAAATTAAAAGCTTTAATTTAAAAAAAAAACCTTAACTCATGATCCTCACACCCCCTCTAGGAAGCAGGTATTATTACTACCCCCATTTTACAGATAAGAAAACTGAGGCAGGGGCAGCTAGGTGGCGCAGTGGATAGAGCACCAGCCCTGAAGTCAGGAGGACCTGAGTTCAAATCTGGTCTCAGACACTTCCTAGCTGTCTGACCCTGGGCAAGTCACTTAACCCCAATTGCCTTAGCAAAAAGCAAAAAAAAAAAAAAAGAAAGAAAGAAAGAAAACTGAAGCAGAGTTTAACTGAATTGTCCAGAGACTCACAGCTAATAAGTTGACTTAGGATGAATCTGGACACCAGTCTCCCTGAGTCTAGGCTCAATGCCCTTTCTGTGGTGCTGCCTCTAGTTGAGGATCCCAAGCTTGAAAGTTTGCTTGTACAAAAGGCAGGGGGAGAGATAGAAGGTCCTATACAAGCCCCAAGGACCATCAGCTTCTCTTTCCTGCCCTAGCCCATGCCCGGTGCACGGGAGGCTTCCAGCAAGCCCTCTCCCATGACTTCTCACAAGGCTTCCCCTCCTGACCGCCATCCAGTCAAGCACCTGTGACATTTCCCCATCCCACAGTATTTACTGTATTGTAGTAAGTAGGTAAACAGTCATCACTTGCCAAGCTGATAGATTCTTGGAGTGGCTGTAAACACTGGGAACACTCAAGAGTGTCCAAGAACACCATTCCATTCCCTATTCTAGGTTACTTGATGAAGGCTGAGTAGAATCTAACAGTATAAACTCACATATATACCTTTGAGTTACTTCAGGTGGCTTTTATGGGACATGGAGAGAAGTCTTTCATCCTAGAGGATAAGAGTGTTTCCCCTTGCTCGTTCTGGAGTTTGGGAGATAACCATTCATGTTTAACATAGGCTCATATTTGGAGCTAGAAGGAAGTTAGGGATCTTCTAGTCTATCCATCTTTCAGATGAGTTAACTGAAATTGCCCCAAATCTGATAACAAAGCAGTGGCTTTGGAGCAAATTCCAGCTCTTGATTGTGTGTGTGTGTGTGTGTGTGTGTGTGTGTGTGTGTGTGTGATATTAGAATATTGGGTCCTTTGTAAAAATGAAGAGGGCTGAATTAGATTGAGTTCCTTCCTAGGTAGCTAGGTGGTGGGGTGGGGGGAGCGCTAGTCCTGAAAGTTCCTAAAAGACCTGAATTCAAATCCATCTTCATGCATTTACTATCTGTATTACCCTGAGCAAGTCAGCCTCAGACTGCCTTAGTTTTCTGATCTTTAAAATGGGCATAAAAATAGCACCTACCTCCCAGGGTTATTGTGATGAACAAATGAGATAATATAAAGCATTTAGCAATGTTCCTGGCACATACTAAGTGTGCTATAAACGTTAGACATACATAGTATTGTTGTTGTTGTTCTGCATCCAGTACTTTTCTCTATTCTAGACGATGGTTGTGGTATTCTAAAGGAAAATCAGCAAGATTATTTCTGTGCAGCACTGAAGGCTGAAGAAATATACAATTTGGCTGGAACTCCTGACATGATGTATTCAAATTGACAAGTGAAAGTAATTCCATTTGCCAAGTATCATAATGATATCTTTTTATTCTGTTTTGGATTTAAAAGCCATTTGAAAGCCATTTAATAATTATCTTTATTTTGAAATTGAGTTCCTGCATGGAAGGCAGATTCTGTGTGGCTACTGCAGTGGGCCCAGCTAGCCGTTCTTAACAGCCAGATAATTTCCTGGAAACTCTGTCAGGAAGTCTCAGTTTTAGTGCCTCAGGGCCATTGTAGACTAGAGAATGGATGACATGATGCAAGCTATCATAATAAACAAGCCAAGTGTAAATCAAGCAGAAAATAGAAACCCAGGAGGAAAACAATATAGGACTGTCAGCATTGGCACCTCAAACACTCAAAGGTTCTGTAACGTGTAGTTGAACCCCTGTTTCATATGTCCACATGGATTTTGCCCAGGTGCAGAGAATCATTTAGGAGTCTTCCAAATCCTGAGGTTTAGGATGAAGAACTAGAGAAATGCAAAAGTCCTCTTATCACCTAGTTAAGGTAAATTACATTTCTCTCTTAGTACTCTGGGAAGATATTATTTTCTTAAAATGGAGAAATACTGAACTACACAGAAAGCTGCATTTGACTGAAGGAAGGAAGCCAATTTCTTGTAGTGAATGGCTGTAGTTTTCCATTAGCTAGGTGTAAACACTAGGCTCTGAAGGCTTTGATTACTTCTAAAGTAATGGTTTCTCTAGAGAGTATGTTCTTTTTAGCCTATTAAAGAGGCTTGAGAAAATGAATGTCTAGTTGGGTTAACACATTATGAAAAAGATATACATTTTTAAAAGCCATTATGGGCTAAATTCAGGGACCATTTACTCAGCAATGAGATTATACATTCTGTATATACATAAATGTGTATGTATATATGTTTTTGTTGTCATTATTTGTTAGTTTTTACTGTCTTGCACTGGATATTTTTAATATTTACTTTTGAAAAAATAAAGCATTTCTTTTAATCATAAATGCCTGCAGAAGAATTATTTTAAATTGTTTGGAATGCATACTCCTGAGACCTTAAGTGTGATAGAGGACCAGTTCATTGCAAATTTCTTTAGTATTACACACAAGTCTACCGCTTAAATCAGTTCAAATCTAAGTATTAGGGAGAGGTAACTGGGGTTTTGTCCTCCAGCTTGAAATTCTGAAGGTATAATTTTTTTACAATGATTAATTAAGTCCATTAGCAGCAAAACATCTAATTTTATTGTATGATCATCTAATTTAGGCCTAACAAGGACTCCAAGAATCTTCTAGTCCAACTCTTTCCCTCCCCTCCACTCTCCTATTTTTACATATGAGGAAACTGAGGTTCTAGGAAAAATATCTTTGTATAGTATTCAAAGTATATAAAATAGAGCTAATATATCTTCACCTGTTTGATTCTTAGCATAGAGTTCTTTCCCTTTTGTTATTTGCTTAGGGTTTCTGCCATATTTCTTTCAAAAAAATTTATGGGGAAAAATGCTTTTTCTGTAATTCAAGGACTATATGCTAACGGAAATGAATAAATTTCCTGAGAGCATTGGAAATATTCACCCATGTGGGCAACTAGCTTTTTTAATTTGTGAGTTACATACATGGCTTAGTATTTTTTTTTGTTTGAGTATATAAAATGATAATATTGTTATATGATAATATATATTATATGATATTATCATTATATAACATTCATATACAAAATGTTTTCCAAACATTGCCTCATTTTATTATTGCATTTTATCCTCACAATAATTTTGGGAGTAGATGTATTTATTATCCCAATTTTACAAATGAGAAAATGGAGGCAAACATTAAATAATTTGCCTAGGATCACACAGTAGGTAGTAAGTGTCTAAGGCTGGATTTGAATTCAGATCTTCCTGATTCTAGTGCCATCCAGCACTCCATCCTATAATAATTCCTAGTATTCATCTCCTGGCTGTGCTTCTGATTATCTGGACACCTGCCTCAGCTGCAAGTTCACCTTGAAACAGCCTACTGTTGTGTTATCCCTGTTGTCCCCTTGGTGAATTCCTCTTAGTACCTCTATTTTGAGGAGGGACCCAGCCTACCCTACCTTCATTCTCCCCTGGGAGAATTCTTCCCTGTCCCCCCCCTTCCCTCCCTCACCTCAAATCTGTTCTTTTTTTTTTTTTTTTTTTTTTTTTGAGTATTATCTTTCCTCTTTAAAATGTAAGTTTCTTGAGAGCAAGAACTGCCTGTTTGCTTATGGATGTGTGGCTAGCACTTAGCAGAGTGGCTGGTACACAGTTAGCATTCAATAAATGCTTGGGTTTTTGCCTTGGTACCATGAAACAGATCTCCTGAAAAGTGCTAACTTACCAAAGGAACTTTTTTCAGGTGGCAGAATTTATCTCCCTATGTTTGCACTCTGTTGACTCAGAGGATAGATCACAGAATATGACTGCAGGAAGACCTGATTACCAATGTCATTTCTTACTCTTAATATCTATGTGAGTTGTTAAGTCACTTAACTTCTCTTGAGCCTCAGAATGCTCTCTAAAGAGCAGGGACATCCAGGGATTATTGTCACCAGAAAAGAATGAGATACTACAGGATCTCTAGCAAGGCTTTAAGTATTTCTGGGACCAGTATAGGGCTTGAATAAGATCATATTGAGGCCACAGAGAGAGAAGCAAGGATATTGATGAACATAAAGACATGTTAAGACTCAGATTAATCTGGATGCAAATTTCCCTTCTAGTCCTATACAAGGACTTCTGGGTTAGTTCCAGAACATAAGGATCCTCAAGATGTGGAAGAGGGCTGGGTATTTACAGGGAAGAAAGGGGTCTCCCTCATATATAAATATTTTCCTGATTAATTTCCTAATTTCTCAAGCCACTCTTCAATAGATAAGTGGTCAAGGGATATGAACAGACAATTTTCAGATGATGAAATTAAAACCATCTCTAGTCATATGAAAAGTTGCTCCAAATCACTATTGATCAGAGAAATGCAAATTAAGACAACTCTAAGGTACCACTACACACCTGTCAGATTGGATAAAATGACAGGAAAAGATAATGACAAATGTTGGAAGGGATGTGGGAAGGCTGGGACACTAATACATTGTTGGTGGAACTTTGAACGGATCCAACCATTCTGGAGAGCAATATTTAGCTATGCTCAAAAAGTTGTCAAACTGTGCATACGCTTTGACCCAGCAGTGTTTCTATTGGGCTTACATCCCAAAGAGATCTTAGAGGAGGGAAAGGAACCCACATGTGCAAGAATGTTTGTGGCAGCCCTTTTTGTAGTGGCTAGAAACTGGAAACTGAATGGATGCCCATCAATTGGAGAGTGGCTGAATAAATTATGGTATATGAAGGTTATGGAATATTATTGCTCTGTAAGAAACGACCAGCAGGACGATTTCAGAGAGGCCTGGAGAGACTTGTATGATATGAAACTGAGTGAAACAAGCAGAACCAGGAGGTCATTATACACAGCAACAACAATACTATATGACGATCAATTCTGATGGACATGGCTCTCTTCAACAGTGAAATGTCTCAAACCACTTCCAATTGTTCATTGAAGAAAGCCATATACACCCAGAGAGAGGGATATGAAATATGGACCACAACGTAACATTTTCATGATTTCTACTGATGTTTGCTTGCATTGTGTTTCCTTTCTCTGATTTTCTTTTTTTTCTTGTAGATAGGATTTTTCTTGCACAACTTGTCAAGTATTATTGAATTATTAACATGTAGTGGACTTCCTGCCATCTAGGGGAGGGGAGGGAACTGGGGGTAAAAGTTGTAATTGAGAGCTTTGTAAAGATCAATGCTGGGGAACTACCCATACATATGTTATACAAATAAAAAGCTTTTAAAAAATTTCCTAATTTCTACACCATAGAAACATGCAAAGTAGGCAGGTTAACTAGGCAATTTCTATTCAATTGTACAAAGTTTTATCTAGTCCAGAAAAATGGTCATTGTGGGAGTATCAAGCACATAGCCTGCCACAGAAAACAACAAAGGTTTTTTTGGACTACCACATCATTCTAGTATTATTAGTTTAACTGTTGAGTAACTTAACAAAGTAACTTAATGATTAATCTTCTTGAATAATTCATATAAATACTAGGATTTATCTTTGCTAGATAAATGAACAAATCTGAATACTAGCACATAGAGGATTTAGCTACATATTCACTATTCATTCAGGCAATATCCATTGACTATTTTGTGAAAAATTATTAGGTTTATGGGATCTTAAATAATAAATTTTTATTAATATCTTTTTTTAACATTGCCCTAGATTTTCTTCATCTTTTTCCCTCTTTGAGAATATTTGTTCTTTATTACAAAGACTGATTCAGAAGAGGAAGAAGAGAAGGAAAAAAAATCAGTAAAACTGAAGATCAAAGATTTAGAGCTGAAGGAAACTTAAGGACCACCTACTCCAACTGAGGCCAGAGAAACTCAATGATTTGTCCAACAGCTGAGTAATAAGTGGCAGATTCTGGCTTTGAGCCCAGGTCCACTGATTTCATTCTCTCTTTTTTCTCCCATTCCATATTACATAAGGTATGGTCTGTGGGATAGGAGAAGAGTTATATAGAAAAGTATAAAAGTGTAGCTCCTGTCCTCACAGAGCTTCCAGTCTGATAGAGATAAATAAGCATAAAAATAATAATATAACACAAGCTTTATCCATTATGAAAATTCAGATTTTTTCCTACCTTGAGCTTTTCCTTTATCTTTTAATTTATAGATATTAAGGTCCTCGGAAAAGAAGAAAGGGAGCTTTTTTAAAAAAAAAGTCATCACCCACTACTACAAAACACAGGATTTCAAATGAAAAGATAGATGCCTCTAGTGAAAGAATGAAATATTTGAGTAGCTTTTGTTTTGTTCTTTTAAAGACAGTGTTAAGGTAAGTTGTAAACTGCAAGTGGCTGCCCTTATCTATGAGATTTTGGCAGTGACTTCAGTGATTCTCTTTAATTTCAGAGACACTTAATTCTGTCCTCATCCTTGATTAGTAGGAAAAGACACTTCCGCAGGATCAAGCTATTTGTCTGTCTCTGTTCTGCCAGCACAGGTAATTTTTAATGTTTCTCAAAAGGAAGTTGCAGTCCAGCTCCTTTCTCAGCTTCCACTGATATATCTTGTGTGATGAGGTAAAAAGATGTTTGAAAAGAAAAAGGACTCCTGGAATTAGTGGAAAAAAAAGAGAGAGAGACGTTCAGCAGAAAACTTTTGTTACATATAATTTTAGAAAGTGTCCACTCTCTCATTTGTTAGTGTCATTTACTAATAAGCCTAAATTCAGAATCACTAAAGTGGTTATATGAGTTTCTGGCTTTGTTAGTTAAGAACCCATATGTCTCTGTGTCAGGTGCCTTCTTTCATCTATGGGAAATCCCTCCACCACCCAAGTCTTCTATAACTTTTAGCCTTAGAGATTAAATGATGTCCCCAAAAGAGCCCTTGCTGTGGAGTCAGAGGGCTCTGGGTTGTATTTTTCCCTTTGGTGTTTACCATTTACGTGATGCCTGAGGTAAGATAATTAACAACTCTGGGCCTCCATTTCCTCCTTGAGAAAGGATAAAGTTGAATTAGGTGGCTGACCTATCAGGTCCTTTTAATTCTCCAGCAAAGACCTTATGATCTTATTCCATTCAGAATTGCCTGATTTGAGATATTTCAAATTAACCAGCTTTTGTTATTTCTCTTTTAATGAATCTGAAACAGGATTATTTTTTATAGGGAAGAGGAGAAATAGTTGGACTTTTTCTTTTGTTTGGATAGGTTAGATGCGTGAAATAAATTTAAATTCAAAAAATATTTATTTTTAAACATTTTTGTTTAAGTATCTGCTGTGGGAGATACAAGATTCGGACAATAAAGTATCCCTGCCCTCACTGGTTTCACAATATAGTCATTTATAGCTAGGTATGAAATACTTATAAGCACAAAGGATAAAATTACCCGTTTAAAACACCAAAAGGGGCAAAAATAATTATTAAAACAACTGTGCTTTACCATTTAAAAAAAATTACAAACTTGTTTCTTTTTTTTCTTTTTTTTTTGCTGAGGCATTTGGGGTTAAGTGACTTGCCCAGTGTTGCACAGCTAGGAAGTGTTAAGTGTTTGAGATCAGATTTGAACTCAGGTCCTCCTGTACAAACTTGTTTCTTAAGTAAGGTATCTAAACACAATAAAATGTGATGGATCTATAGTTTTGTTTTGATATGTAGAGAAAACTGAATTTAATAATAATCTAGTTTTGTGGAACTTTTTCCAGTTAAAAAGGAAAACAGAAAGAATGTAGTCTGGTATGTCTTATAAACAAGATCCCTTTGTTCTGAATAAGTTAGCTTTTAAATCTTGTTTACTAAACATTTCTACTTTAGACATAGTTTAATTTGCTTGTATTTTTTTTAATATCCATTCACTGGCTTTAATGGTCTTTTCAATTGGTTTTTGTTTTTTTTTTTTTTTTTAAGTCCTCGGGCATATATGCTTCTGATGGAGATGAGTGAATCAGAAGGACCACAGGCACAGCAATGTGCCTCCCCAAAACTTCTTCATGGAGTAGATGATAGAATTTGAAGAAAGGAATTACTGCTTAAGTTGGATGTCTCCAGGAGCAGCGTGTAACCCTTAAAACAGGTTTACCAGCTGTTGTTCTCTGTTATCTCTTGCTTTTTGCACAAGTTGTCTTCCTGGTTTGAAATACACTTCCTTCTCACCTGCCTCTGAAGTTTGATTTTTTCAAAGCTGGGTTGGCTGCCCTCTTCTACCCCCAATCTTCTTGAGTCTACATCTCCTTGGGGCACTCTCCACACTCCTTCCCTCTTGAAATGACTTTGTGTGACTTTATACTGTGTATTTGTATGTGGATTGTATTTTTGCACCCCCAGCACAATAGAAGGTTCTTCTAGTTCTACTCACCTCCCTTCTTCTTCTTTATTGTTCTTCCTTTTTTCTACCCCCCCCACATATAATAGGCACTTGACTGTTTGTTGAATTTAATTCTGAATAAACAAGAGATTTAAACATCATCTGTCAGTGGTATATTTTAATTTTCTAGTCCTGAGCAAAATGGACTCATCCCCCAGGCCTCCATCCTACTGAAAAACCCTCACAATGCATCTTAAAAATTCTTCTTCTTTGTTGGTCCTGCCCTCTCCCATAAGCACTCATCTCTGCTTGTTGTGGCTGTCCCTGTTACTTTGTCCTAGTCTGTGGGAACTTTAATTCTAGGCCTGGGAATCTTTGAAGGATACTGAGAGCTGTGTACGTTTATATGTGGCATAGACACTACCATTTCATGGCAGAGTCATCTCTTCTTTGTTCCACTCCTAATTAACTGGGTGGCTATTAGGAAAGTTGGCTAAGCCCTTTGTACTCCTTAACTTCAGTGCTGTTATCTATTCAGTAAACAGTCAGTAAAACAGTAAGCATTTATCCCTATGTGCCAACATTCTGCCTTATAAAGGGCAAAAAACAGTCCTTGCTCTCAAAGGGATTTACAGCCTAATGGGGAAGACAGCTTTAAAACTACGATATACAAACAAACCATATGGAATAAATTGGAAATAATTAACTAAGGAAAGCACTGGAATTAAACGGGAATGGGATTTTGGGTGTGACATGAAGGAGGCCTGTTTTTGCCTTTCCACAGGATCATTGTGAAGAAAGATTGACATCAGTAACTAGCTTCAAAACCTGGATCTTTTACTTACTATCTCTGATCTTATTATCTTCCTTCTCTGGACCTGGTTTTCTTTATCTATAAAATGAAGGAGTTGGACTAGATTGCAATAGTCTAGTTTGTTGTTAGGTATAATAAATATCTGAAAGATGTGTATGTGTTGTGTTTTAAAGTTTAAAAAATAGTCTATATCTCTACTCCTTATCTTGCTATTTGGACTTACTTGCTTTTTCAAAATAAACATAGAAAATACTAGTTAACAGTAAGGTTGAACTACTTTTCTTAAGGGTTCAGTTTTTACTACTCCTATGAATTCCATCTCTGTAAGTTCTAACTAGTTACTGATGCCTGAAGTTTCTTGATTTTCAGCCAACAGCTGAGGATATCAGATGACACCTCATAAAATTCTGTGACCAGGTCTGTATGGATTGCATCTCTTTCATAGTAAGCAGAATTCTGAGTTGCTTGGAGTGTATTACTTGTTTTGAGCAATGACTTTTGGCTGAAGATAAAGGTCCCAAAATGTAATTTGACTTTCTCAAAGAGGAAAAAAATTGCACACAAGCCAGTCCAAGATCCTGCTCAGGATGATCCCTAAGCAGTAATGCTGGACTATCCTTGAAATAGCTTTCCTCATCCAGAAGAAGTAGGCATCAGGGTGGTGCAGTGGATAGACCACTGGCCCTCAGTTCTGTTCCTGCCTTTGACATTTACCAGCTGGCCTGCCCTGCACATATCACCAAATATGTGCTCTCAGATCGCCAGACAGTAATTGATCTTAGCTTTCTGCCTCGGTTTCCTCAGCTGTAAAGTAGTGTTAATGAAAGCACCTACTGTATAAAACTGTGGTCTCAAACAAGATTATATTCCTCCAGGGCCTGGTATGTTGTAGATTCTTAATAAATGCTTATTCCCTTCCCTTGATCCAACCTATAGTAATCCATGGAGATCATCTCTGACAGAGGTCAGTAAAAATTCAAGTTGGGTCCTCCTTAACAAAATGCCTCTTAATATTTGGTTGAGAATATCCACAATGAATACGACACCTCATTCCCCAATTTGACGTGAATGACAGGCTGTAGAAAACTTGCTTGTGCTTCCTGTTAGCCTTTATTAAGGATGTCAGGAATGTTCTACTTGAAACAATAGACAGCAAAGACCACGTTCTTCCATGCTCTAGTTGACCCATTAAATACTTAAAGTTGAAAGATGTCTTGACATTGGATTGAGGAAAACTTTAGATTCCAATCCTGTTTCAAATACTGTCTAAGCTCTGAGATCCCCAGACAGTAATTGATCTTAGCTTCATTTTTCTTATCTGTAAAATGGAGATAGTAATAGTAATGACAGTGATTAAGTCATGTAACACTGTGATGTTTACCTACTTTGATTTGATCTTAACAGTAACTTTGGGAGTTAGATGCTGATTATTACCCCTGCTTTATAGACGAGTAAACAGATATAAGTTAGGCGTCTTGCCCCCACAGCTTGAATGTTTTGGGGACACAGTTTGTGCTTATATCTTTCTTTTTCTGGGTTCAATATTCTATCTCTTCTGTCACCTGTCAGGATTGTTTTTAAAGAACAAATGAAAATTATATTGCAAAACATTTTATAAACTTTAAAGCTGTACATATGGAAATACACAACTGAGCTGTGATTTTATCCAGATGGCATTCCAGTGAGGGAACTCCCTTTACCATAGTTGATAGCGACTGGTGTTATTTAGCAGTTTAAGTAGTAAGGCGTTTTCACACAGTTTCATTGACTTGGTCAAGGTCACATGGCTACTAAATGTCAGAAGTGAAATTGAAACCAAGGGCTTCTAGACTATCTGCTACACACAACTGTCTCTATAATGCTCTATGTAAATACCAGTTGCTATTATTACAGTTGAAAAAAAATAGTAGAAAAGCTATTTTATTAGGTATCTAATATCAGTCATTAATGAATACAGCCTTATTAAGAATTATTTTAAGAAATATCATGCCAGTTTTTGTTTAATGAAAAGTTCTAATTATTTTCCATTATTTAAGAAAAGCCATGAATGGCAGTTAAAATGTTTCAAGATAGTATTTGTGAATGGTTCCCTTTGATTTATTGGTTTCATGTCAGATTTTTGGCTCACTGAACATTTAAAAAATATTGTTCATTTTACATTTGATTGTGATGAGGCATAGTGTAGTCTAATGAGGCAATATATTGCATTAAAAATAACAACCCAAATGATCATTTAAGCTTCTGCACACTGAAACTGACAAATATTTTGTCAGGGCATTTGTATCCACATTGGAAATTAAAATAAGACTTGAAATGTGAGTTGAAACATTTCCAATAACACATTTGTTTTTGCTAGTCATTAATTTAAAGATTGACTAAATGATACTCATTCAACAGAAGAGTCCCTTTAAGTGTATTAATTTGGCCTTTGAATTTATAGTTGCTGAAGTGTAAAACATTTATTGCTTTTCACACAAATCTTACTCTACTCTGCTTACAGAGTAATTACTTCTCCATTTGCCCATTCAGAAGAATAATCCAAATGATCTAGGCTTTTTTCCCTAGGTATTTTGAATTCATTTATTTCAGGAAAAGGTGGTTACTTGAATATGCTTGTATATTTTTTTATTTATGTTTGTATGTTTCTATGCTGCTGCTATTATGAAGTTGACCTTTTGCCTTGAAACCAGTAAAAATACATTTTCCAAATCTTTTAAACCACCTATTTCTCCTACCTCTATGATTGCCTTATATTTATCCTGCCTCCCCCACCTAATTCAAACCTCCAAGTCTTCCTAATTGCCATTACATTTACAGTGTAACTTACAATAGAGACCTACCATTCTAACGGTACAGATGCATATTTCTGGGACATCTGGGAATGGACTTCTATGAACTTTTCTTTCCTTGGGTTCTTTAACCAATTTTCATTATTATTTAAAATGAAATGAAATACCATAAAATTGTCCTCAAACAGGAACAGGGTCCCCAAATTACTGATTTTTAAAATAAGTTTAGAGTATTACAAATGAGTAACACATGGAAACATTATCAACCAGATTTAAAAAACAGTATCTCATGCCTAGAATTGTTCTTTCTAAACTTGCTTAAGACATCTAGGAGGAAGTAAGTTATGGTCCCTGTGCTGGGCATTTTCTGTCATGCTTTTCTCCAAAGAGCTTCAAGTACTTGCCCAACATTATCTGGAAGGCTTCCCTTCTAGAGTTCGGAGGGTGCTATTATTCCCATCATTCAGATAAAGAAACAGAGCACAGAGCAGTTATAATATGACCTGCTAAGAATCACAGATCAGAAATGGAAATTGCAATTCAGGCATCTAGTTTATTGATCTATATATTAGATCTTTTTCAGTTTCTGTAACCTCTGAATATAACTGTGTAAAACATGGAGCACTCCCAAGGGCATATATATCTAAGTCAGACCATTCTGTGTAACCCGGACGATCTCTTCTCTGGCACTTTGTTAATTAAGATTTTTATTATTTTTATCATAGTGCTTCAGGTTGTCATATGTCTCTTTAAATTCTCCATTCCTCCTTAGCTATTTCCTATAATTGACTAGCTCTTCCACCAGAAAAGATGGTGGCAAAGAAAGTAAGGAAACCATGTTCAAAGTAACATGTGGGAAAAAAATGTGAAGTTTTAGGGAATTTTGCTCAGGGACACTTTGGAGACTTTCCATTCCTTTATCCAAGTTGTGGCTTATACTATTGGAAGGAAGACCCATAAAAGTTGTGATGCCCTTTGGAGTGGTCCTTTGTCTTTGAGACAGGCTGATTATGCTGGCTGTTCTAACTTGATCCACTAGTGAATCTGCAGATTCAGTTTGCTAGAATAACCTAATAGCTTCTTCTTCCAAATTGCTTTTCCCTTTTTTTTTTTAAAGTAGCCAATCTAGAGGTTGGAGTTTTTAAAAAAAAATTTTGCATATGAATTTTATCTCTTGATTAGTAAGTCATTTTTCCTTTTCAGCATGACCCCCAAATTGTATGATTGCATATTTTGTACAGTATTTTGTAGTTTATAGCACATTTAAATAACATCAGTCCTGTGAAGTAGGTAATTATGTTATCCCTGTTTTATAGATATGATTTAATTCAATTCCAAAAGTATTGATAAGATATCTATTATAACTTATATTATAGTAAGTACGGGTAATACTAATAAAAAAAAAAAGAGAGATTATGACATAGGAGAATTCTCCACTAATGTGTGACTAGAGGGCTCCATTGATGATTTTTGGAGTTGTTATATAAAGATACTCATTGGATCCATTGGCAATGAGATTGAGGCACACCCCTACTTAGTAGATAGGTGGATGATGATGATGGAGAGCCAGGAACAGTTAGTGGCCAGGCTGTCTGGAAGATAGCCTGGAGAGAAAAGTATGTTACAATCATCTCAGGAGAAGACAATGTTCTGGGACAAGAAATCATGGATCACTGAGATAAAGTGAAACAAAAAGGGAGCCACTAAACCATCCATAGAGATGCCTGGGCTCCATATCGATTCAGAAAACTGATAATCAGAAATATTAATATTATCTACATGATATTGTATTTTAATTTGTTTTGCCAAATGTTCTTCAATTACATTTTAGCCTGGCTCCCAGGTCCTCAACAGTACTTTGGACCTCTCTATTTTACATGATATCAACAAGTATAGAAAATTCAAATAGAATGAGGCTCAAGAATAGAACAGGCCTTTGGATTCTGCCTCTAAAAGATCATTGGACGAGGAAGTTTCAGTCACGTCGTGGATTCTGAGGTCAGATTTCTAATGTTTGAGAAGCGAATAGGGACTGAGAAGAGTCTCAGCAAAGTTTGCTGATTTTGCTCACCATCACATGGCTAGTAGCATTTATGTGGGGCTGTAAGATTTGCAAAGCACTCTATAATCATTATCTCTTGACAGCAGTGGGAGGTCACTATTATTCTTATGTCCATTTTATAGATGAGGAAATTGAGGCAAAGAGATTAAGTGACTTTCCCAGGGTGACACAAGTCTGAGGTCACAGTTGAACTCAGGTCTTCCTGACATCTCAGCTTTATCCACTGCACCATCCAGCTAGCAAGGAATTAAAATACAGGTCTTTTAGACCTTGTCTGATACACTTTCCATCAGCACTATACTGTGCTGCCTTTCCCAAATAGTACCCATGCTGGTATTCTGGAGAAAACTAGCCATTTCTCAGTCAGAGGAAGGCCTGGGGGGAGGGAGGAAATGTTGTACACTTAAAGATTTTGCTCATGAAGTAAAGATCTTTGTTGAATCTGGGAACAGAATTGCAAAAGATGTGGAAGGAAGGATGATGAGTCATATTTGAATAAAGAAGCAGTAGTGGAGACTTAAAAGAAATTGGTTTTGACATTAGTCATTCCAAATAGTACAAAGTCTCTCATTTTTGATTCACATGAGAATTGGATTAAAGTCATATATGAAAGCATTAATTTAGTAACAACACATCACCATCTATGGCGATTAGGTTTTGGCCCATTCTCCCCACTCCCTTCCTAGACCTACCTTCACGCAGAGGCCCTCTTTGTTTCATTATTCAGCAGCTCCCCTTTCCTCCTCCCCCCTTTTTTGGTTATTGTTGTGAAATGGCTTGTTTTAAGCAATATCTGGTTGTGTGGCCAGGGGCAGGGGCTATAGTGTTTAAAAGATAACTAAGAATCAGCCCTCCTCAATCTGCTTCTTGTGATGATGAGAAGGGCTGAATGGGACTCTGAGTGCACTGCTCTTTCTGGACTACACCTGCTGTGACAAAAACAGCTTTGCCCGTGCCCATGCAGAGGTACCAGCCCAAGGCCTTGCCTTTGTGTCCAGCCCCCACATCCCTCAGCTTCCCAGGCTGCCCACTTTGTGTTCCATCTCAATATGTCATAATTTGTAGTAAATTGTCTTTATTGTAATCAGATTAAATGTCTCCATGTCTACCCTATGTGCGAGCTTTTTTTTTTCTTTCTTATATTCTGACAGAATGAAAATTAATGGCTAATTATGCATTAGCCTGGTAATGCAGTGTTTAGGGTGAATATATCTGAATTAAATAAGTGTCATTAATAATGCCTTGCAATTTATGAGTGTATTCATTGCTTGGCTTAAAATCATATAAATTAGTGAAGTTTATTTAAAAACGTAACAGTGCAAAATGGCTTGGTGAGGACCCCTCTGTGTGCTTTCATTTCTGAGCCTGTTACCAGCTGGGTCTCACTTATTTATTCCTTGTCCAGTAGTCATTTATTGTTTCCATTTTTTTTTTCCTCCTGGCTTAATTGCAACCTCTGTTTTCTAGCCAGTGTGAGCTCAGTCTTAAATCTGCAGGAGTAATATGAGTTGCAATCAGCAAATCGTACCCACAAAAAACAAACATATGTTTTACAGAGTTGGAGGTAACTTGATTGTAATGTAAATTTGAAGATTAAAACTACAGCTTTGGAACAAACTTATAAACTGTGAGTTGACCTTAACTTTTTAATTAAAAAAAAAATACACTACTGGCTATTGCCACAAGTTTGATTGGATTGAAGCCTAATTATTTATTTACAGATTTCAAATTCTGAACTATTTGCTTTAATAAATACTTCTTCTAGTGACTATTTGTAACATTCTCCAAGGATATTAATTGTGAATTCCTTGGATTTATGACAAGTTTGAAGTTTGTTCTTGGGATCATAGAGTTAGAACTAGAAAAGATCTTGAGGGTCCCCAAGGCTATCCCTCTCTCTTCACAGATGAATAAACTGAGGCTGAAAAAGGTTAACTGATTTAGTGGGAGAATGGGTTAGTAGTTGGAGCCCAGATATAAAACCAAATCAATTGAATACCAATCCCATATTCTTTCCATTGCATCATTACCTCTTTGGACCAGTTTTTTCCTTAGTAAGTTACACCTCCCTAATTTCAATGTTTTAAATTAAACCTAAATGTGTCTGTCAATCTGTTTATTGTAGTTACAATAATATCCCCAAATAACATTGCTCTGATTTATGTCAATTTAGAATGTCATTAATACCTCATAATTAAGCTCCAGCTTTGCAAAACCCAAGTATGATGTCACAGCTCTCATGAGAAACTTTTCCACCTGGGAAGCAACACAAGACTACTTTAAAGGAAAGAGAGAGCGTGTGTGTACATTGCCATACAGTTGGAAAGACCTTTGGCCATTGGTATGATGTTCCTGGGGAGGCAGCTGAGGGGAGAATGAGGATCAGAGCAAATCAGGGAAGAAGCTTGCTGTAATGTATCAAAGGAGTACATGTCCTATTATTAGTGCCCTTTACATTTTGCATCATGGACCAAAGCCCCAGTGCCCAACCCTAGTTATGGTTTTGTATAACGTCATTTGGCCATTTACCACAGTAATTCAGATATTGTTGTTTGTCCTTTGTTCTGAAAGAGAACTATGACATCAGGGAGCTGATGCCATGATATGCAAGTGAATTAGATTTAAATGAGGGAGGGCTGGGCAAGGTCATCTGTCTCACTTTCCCCTCCAGAGCCATTGAGATCCAGTAGCAAGACAATTGGAATTAACTATGGATATCATTTTCCCCCTTTAAAGTTGTCTTGTCAGTGGATTATACTTATATTTCTTTTAATTTGCTTATCTGCTTATTTTACTCATTGCTTAATTTGCTTATTTACTTAATTTACTTATCGCTTGCATAGCTTCTGTCCTTTGTAGCACAATGAACAGTATATGAAGTTGGCACAAAATATAATTAACGAGATCAGATTGATCCCAATCCCATAATAATAGTAAATGATAAAGATACTTTCAGTGAATCAACAGATGAGCTTCTATCCTAGTAATTATTTACAAAGGTAGTTTTATCCAACACTAGCTATAAAAGATTTAACAGTATAATGGCTTGTACTCAAATGGTTTCTTACTGTCAGTTACTGTGCTAAGGCCTGGGGATACAAATACAAAAAACAACACAATCTCTGCCTTCCAGGAGCTTACTTTCTCTTGGAAGACTACCCAGAAAGGAAAGAAAAGCAGAAGGTGGAAGTAGGAAGATGACATGAAGCCTGACTGCAGCTAAAGTCTGCAAAGCCTTTCCTTCCTGGAAGTAGAAGACATAATCTGTCTTCCACATCTATCAGAGACCTGCAGTGGTCCTAGTTTCTAAAGGGATGGGGATGAGAAGGGGTGCAGAGGAATAAGTGAAAATAAAGGCCAGAGTGCAGACTGCTTGGTTTTGGCAGTGGGCCATTCTCCCAATTCCCAATGCAATGTTCTTTTTACTCTCCACACCAAAATGTAACCCATGTAATTATTTTTTTCTTCTCTTCTGTTTGCTACAAGTCTTTAAAAATGGGATTTAAAAGAGCAAAGGAAAACTAATAGCCCATGTGCTGCTCTGGGAAGAGATCATTTTGGTGGAGGGTTCCTAACACATCGCGTAGACTCTTTGGGATGATGTGGATGAGAGTTGTGCAAAAGAGACAGGCCAGGTGCGTTGCTAACTGAATCATTGGAGGGAGTGCTCACTCACTGAGGTCATAGAGTTACCAAAGTATCAAAATGCCCATTTAGTAATAAAAATAATATTAAGTATTTGTTGTTTAGTCGTTTCTAGTCATATCCAACTCTTTGTGATCCCATTTGGGATTTTCTTGACAAAGATACTGGAGTGGTTTGTATTTCCTTCTCCAGCTCATTTTACAGATGAGGAAACTGAGGCAAACAGGGTTTAGTGACTTGCCCAGAGTCACAGATTGGGCATCTGAGGCCAGATTTGAATTCAGGAAGATGAATCCTCCTGACTCTAGCCTGGGCACTCTATCTCCTGTGCCATCTAGCTGCAGTATATTTATTAAGTATATTATATATCTGTTAAGTATGATGAATTTACTAATATATCATAAATACATTAAATGTATTATATCTAATAAATAAAGCATGTTTTCATACTATATGATAACGAAGGTAGCTAACATTCATGCAGCATCTACCGTTTGCCAGGCACTGTACTAAGCACTCTGCAAATATTATTTCCTTTGATGCTCATGACAACTCTGGAAGATTTTGCAGTCGAGGAAACTGAAACAGATGGAGGTGAAATGCCTTATCTGAGGTCCCACAAAGCAGGTAACTGTCAGGGCTTCACACTGACTGCAGGGCTAGTGCTTTCTAGCTGCCTTTAGTTCTACCTAACTGCAGTCACCCCTTATTTTCACAACACGTTAATATTTACAAAGCTCTTTCCCCTAAATGTCCCTGTGAGATGTCTAGTAGCATTATTCCTGTTTTAGAGATTATCAGGGGATGAGTTCAGTGATTTTCCCGCGGACACACAGGGAGTGTGAATCCAGATTTGATGCCCCTGACTCCAAGCCTTCTCACTTTTATTCCATCTGCGTATTTCAATCAGTTCTTAGTCTGTTTTTAGTTATAGGCTTTCATTTTCTCAAACGCTTAGAAAACCTTGGAACTACATTTTTTTAAGGACAATTAAGTGCATTGTTGATTTTTTTTTTGCCCGGCCTATCTGAGTTTTGACAACAAAGCTTCTTTATTTTCCATGACTTTGGGGTACCAGCTACATCACTGTCAACACTGATGTAAGGATTGTACTTGCTCTGGCAAAACAAACAGAAGGTACTGCTCTGCACTGATCGATTTATTTTTGGTAGTGACTGACACCATGTGCTTGAGAGAAGAGAAGGCCTTCGTGGAATGTTCTAAGAGCAACCTGCCTTTCAGCATCTCCTGGTGCAGCAGGTGCCAATCAGGCTGGTGGCCTGTTTCTCCCTCTTTTACTTGGGATTGACATAATATATCAGTTCATATACATTTGGGGTTTTTGTTTTATTTAGCATGACAGTTTAGTAAGTCATAGATTCATGAATTAGTTAAAGTGAAGCTTTGTGTTGTACAAGTAATTTATTTACTTATTTTCTTCTTACTGTAATAAGGATTTTAACTGACTTCCAAGACACATTTATCGCTTTTTATAGGTTTACAGGTTTTATGGGTTGTCAGTTTGCCTTCATCAGTTACATTCATTTTGCATTCATTATATACATATACACAGGCATATTTTTACAGGGATGTGTCTGTATACATATACACATATAGATGATATCTCCTCTTGTGATCAAATTAAAAGCTTTCTTTTGAGGGGATAAAAATGTACACAATGAACACATGATCTCTGTGTGTATTCTTTACGCATCACATAGAATTACATCATTTTATCATTGGAAGAGACCTTGAAGATCATATAGCCTAACTCAGTTATTTTGTAGCTTAAGAGTAGAGGTATAGAGGGGGAAAAATATATATATATCATTATCCCTTTCTGCCTCAGTCTTATCTGTATGATGGGGATAACAGTAGCCTTTTCCTCCTAGGGTTGTTGTAAGAATCAAATGAGATCATATTTGTAAAAGCACTTATTACAGTGCCTGGAACATAGTACGTATTTAATAAATGCTTTTGTGTCTAGGTTTTTCTTTTAAGTAAATGGTTGATCTGGGCTTTCCTAGATCCTCTAGCTCCAAATCCATCAGTCTTTCTGCTTCATCCTGATAACTGAACATACATTTTTCATGTGATATAAAGAAAAGCATATGTGCCTTAATGAAAAACATTGTAGGCAGGAGGTAAATGCTAACAATGACAAGGGTAAAACAGGCCAGAATTAATCTGCTACCCTGTTTGGGAGTGGGGTGTATGAATAAGTTGGGTCAGGTGAAAAGCCAGACCATGAAATTAAAATTCTACCATAATAAATGAAGGACCTGAATACCTAACCTGAAAAGGCTTCTACTATGTCCTGAGGGTTAACAATTCCCAGAGTTTCATCAAAACCAAAAATGAACAAATGAAATGGATAGAAGGGGTAATAGAAAAACAGAAACTTAGACCTCAAGTGTTTTTCTGTTAGCCACTATTAATAGTGAGTCAAAAACAATGATTCTAGAAGCATGAAGGAAACTAGTAGGACATTTTTACTCATTCTACACAGATTTGATTTACACATTGACTTAAATCTATGATGTAGCCTGAGGTGTTTGTGTAATTATCTCTTAGAAAAATAAATTCAGCAACCCATATGAAATACATGTCTGTGTCTTAGAACAGTCTGATTTACAAAGACAGAAGGTTTAATGAAAGTAATTAAGAATGTTCTTACAGGGTTGCTTACATCGTGAAGATTAATCACTTCACAAATCATTCTGAAATGGCTCCTTCACAGAACCTGTATAGGAAGTGAGATGATTTTTAGATTTCACTAGCATTTAAAAACACGAGGTAGGCAGCTCAAGAAATAGAATACCATTCTGAAATCAGGAAGAGCCGAGTTCAAATGTGACCTCAGATGCTCCCTAGTTATGTGATCCTGATCAAGTCACTTAACCTCTGTGTGCTTTAATCTACTCAAGAGGGAAATGTTAAACCACTCCATTATTTTTGCCAAGAAGAGCCCCTATGGAGTTATGATGAGTATCAGATATGACCAAACAACATCAGCGGCATTAATGAGAAGTCATTGAATGAGTTTCGTGTTGTTATTGAACCATTTTCAGTCCTATCCAACTCTTTGCGACTCCTTTTGGGCTTTTCTTTGCAAAGATGCTGGAGTGGTTTGCTGTTTCCTTCTCCAGTTCATTTTACAGATGAGGAAACTGAGGCAGCAGGGTTAAGTGATTTGCCCAGGATCACACAGCCAGTCAGTCCTGAGGCCAGATTTGATCCCAGGAATATGAGTCTAGGATCACCTAGCTGCCTATGAATTTACACTAGAATTTAGACCATATTTAATTGGAAACTGATGTTTTTATTATACTTTGTGAGAGGTGCCCATATTGCAAAGGAGGGATACCACTAGGGAAAAAAGTTTATCTTGGTAAGAATTTAATAATTGGATTAGATACATTCCACACCAAAGTATTACTCTGATTGTTCAATGTTTCTGTGATCTCATGAATGAGAGCACTCTTTCCACAGGTACAGGTAACAACCCAGGCTCTTATTCTGCTCTTGTCCATGTACTCCCATTAACCCTATCCAATTTATGAAAAAAATTTTCCCAGTTCTCTTGTCAGATCCCAATATAACACAGAAGCTGTACCCTGATCACACCTGGTTGGTACCCACAGGAAGCCCTCTTTCTTTTCTGGCCATTTGCCACTTGGCTGTTCTCCTTTATGTCACTTTTCTCATACACTCTCCTCTTCCAAACTTTTCTCCACCAATCAAGCGTCTTCCCATTTGTCCAGGTTTATCGTCACAGAGTCATCCTCAACTGTTTGTTGTGCACATACCCACCAGCCCTTGCCCATCTTGGCTTACTTTTCCCAAGCAAGTCTGACATGTGGCCAGTTCTGTCTACTCTCAGAGCCACAAAACCAACCCAGGCCCTCCACCTTTCACCTGAACGGATATAATAGCTTTCTGATTCATCTGGCTGACCTAAGTCTCTCCCTACTCAACTCCATCCTCCCTTCAGGTACCAAAGTGGTCTTGGGTCTGCTCAGCTCATCTGCCTGCTCAGGAAACTCTTGTGGGTTCCCTCTTTCCCTTTAGAATCAAATCAAAACAACTTCATAACATTGCCCCTTCTGACCTTTCCAGTCATCTCACACTGATCCCCTCCTGTTGTACTAACCCAATGGTCATTCCTTGACCATCACCTGCCATCCCCCTTTGAATTGGTGATCCCTCGTACCTGGAATTTTTTTCTCCTCACTTCTTCCCTTGGTTTCTCTGTCTTCAACATTCAGCCCAAGTCCTTCTTTCTGCAGGAGAGTGTTCTTGTTTCTCCACCGGCTAGTGATTTTCCCTCTTGGTTCATCTTCTGTTGACTTTGCTTATGGCTTGTATATATCTAGTTATTTGCATTTGGTCTCCTTCATTAAAAAAATGAGCTCCTTGAGGGCAGAAACTGTTTTTGCTTGTTTGTATCCCCATCATTTGACAGAGTGTCTCCCTGGCACATAGTCAATACTTAATAACTATTTGTTGACTAAATATACTATGTGGTTGGTAATGTATTAAACACTACTCATGTACACCATGTGTCTCCTCTTGCCCTTTGTCAACTTTTGGAGACTCTGGTAACTTTCACTTAATATGATGTCAGTGAAAGAATATTTTTCTTAGAAATGTGGAGCTTTGCTTGAAGAATAAGCTTGGGGTACATAGTAACACTGTTCAGTTTTCAAAGCTAAGCATCTGCTTTAACCCTGCTCAATTCTGGACCAAGGTTCGTTATCATCCATAATGTCTGTCCAAGATAAAGGAACTGAGAAACTGATACACACACATACATAAATACACACAAACACACATGTATACACATAGACATTGATTTTATTACCATGTTTTATATGCACATGTATGTGTATATGTGTGTATGCATATATATATATGTATATATGTATATATATGTAGAATCTATCATCCATCCAGTTCCATATCATAGCTTAAACAGTAGATATCCTTTGTTCATTGGTTTTTTTCTGTGGGTAGTTAGACTAAAGTGTTTCGAGTGACTGATTCTTGTTTAGTAGCAGTGTTCCAGGGCTTTGTACAATCAATATGATATCATTTGCTAACAGGAACATTTATTACAAAGGATATTAAATTTTTGTATGTGGCTTAAATCCTGGTCTGGTGAAGTCTATGAAATTCTTCTCAGAATAATGCTTTTGAATATTAAAATGAAATACATAGGAGTTCAAAGGAAATCAATTATGTTGAAATATGCTTATTAATATATATGGGTATATACATATATATCTACATAAGTACACACCCACACATATAAATGGTTCATGGGCCTCAGTTTAACTCTCTCTTATATAGTAATCTCTGTATCCAGAAGGAATCCTTTTTCTTTTTAAACTCTGAGCTGGACATCCTCCATGTTTATTAACTGATTGACTATTTCTATTCTTTAGCAAGAACTTTTTTATGACTGTGATGTGATCTATGCATCTTTACCCAAAGGATTTAAAATTCAATAATCTAGCTGAAATATAGGGGGAGAACCTTAATGACAAAAATACAAACTTCTGAAAGTTAGTCTTTTGTTAACTATCTCTTTCATCTCCTTGTGAAGATAGACTCATCATTGGATATTCCCAGTGTGAAATTTGCTTTGTTTTGTAGTTATTTCTGTGTGTTTTATTTTTGTCACTGATGTCTTAACAAATCTAGAAAAGTATTTATTATGTATGTATGTGTTTATTCCATTTCTTAGTATTTTGAAATCTTAGTTTGGTGTTGACTTTAGGATCCAATTAAGTTAAATAGATCCGTATAAAACAAGTACAGAATGTTGCTGCTGTTGTTCATCCTTTTTTTTTTTTCTAAAAGGACTAGTGACATCACGGGGTGATGTATTGACTCATACATGAATTGGATTTAAGTGAGATATAGTTGAATAAAGTCTTCAGCCTTACACTCCCTTCCAGAATCATCAAAGTCTAGTGGCCAGACAAAAATTAAGAGAGTTGGTGATGGCGCAGGATTTAATGGATGACTTTGGTGTCTTTGATGTCTGACCAAGCTCTTAAGTTCTCCACAGCAGCTGCTTCAGCCACCTTGATGGCTGGGCTGTTGGAACATATTGCTCTTATCCTCTCATTCTTCTGGGGAAAATCTTCACATGCTTGGGGTACACATCCCCTAACTCACCAGTGGGTTTGAGGCCTGTCAGTTGCCCTCAGCCTGAATTAACCTGTCTTCCAAGACAGTTATTCCAAGGGGTGCCACAGCTTCTTGGAGCCACATGTGAGAGGTGCATCCCAAAGGTGGATGCAGCTCTGAAAAGGACTCATCAAGCCTCACACGAGAGATATTAGTCTTCCCTGAACATCTCTCATACCCCAGTGCAGATGAAATACTTTTGAATAATGAAGGTTTTCTTCTGGACTACTTTGTCCACCTGGGAAACTTTGTCAAGAAGCGAGTTTAATGAAATCAGAACACTTGGGCTCGTTCCAAAGTAGAGATAGTGATGAAAAGTAGACTTGTGGTTTCATTGATGTGACGAGAACTTAGATGAAGCAGCTCCCTCTACCAATATGGATGGGCATTTTTTCTGCAACCTGGGATCTTAAGAGCACAAGCTATTAACATTCTGGGGTAGAGGGTCATGCATCCCTTTGGCAACCTAGTAAAACCTTCCTCAGAATATATAAAATATATAGAATTACAAGAGAATCGATTAAAATAAAGTTGCCAAAATATAAAAAAAAAAGTTCATGGATCCCAGGGTAAGAATTCCTATCTTAAAAACTTGCTAAGATTTAGGCATAAAGAGTGATATCATAAGCAAATTAGAGGAACATAGAATAGTTTACCTCTCAGATCTGTGGAGAAGTAAGGAATTTGTGTCCAAAGAAGAACTGGAACTAATAACTGAACACCAGATAGATAATTTTATTAATATTAATATTAAGTTAAAGAGTTTTTGTACAAACAGAATTACTGAGCAGAACCAGGAGATCATTATACAAGGCAACAACAAGACTATACGATGATCAGTTCTGATGGACATGGCTCTCTGCAACAGTGAGATGATTCAAACTAGTTCCAGTTGTTCAGTAATGAAGAAAGCCATCTATACCCAGAGAGAGGCCTGTGGGAACTGAGTGTGGACCACAACATGGCATTTTCACGCTTTCTGCTGATGTTTGTTACATTTTGTTTTCCTTCTCAGGTTTTTTTTTTTTCTTTCTAGATCTGATTTTTCTTGTGCAGCAAGATAACTGTATAAATATGTATACATATATTGGATTTATCATATATTTTAACATATTTAACAAGTATTGGACTACCTGCCATCTAGGGGAGGGAGTAGGGGGAAAAGAGGGCAAAATTTGGAACAGAAGGCTTTGCAAGGGTCAATGTTGAAGAATTACCCATGCATATGTTTTGTAAATGAAAAGCTTTTTTAAAAAAAAGTTTTTGTACAAGCAATACTAATGCAGACAAGATCAGAAAGAAAGCAATAAATTGGGAAATCATTTTTATATTTAAGGTTTCTGATAAAGGCCTCATTTCTAAAATATATAGAGAATTGACTCAAAATTATAAGAATTCAAACCATTCTCCAATTGATAAATGGTCAAAGGATATGAAGACAACTTTCAGATGAAGAAATTAAAACTATTTCTAGTCATATGAAAAGGTGCTCTAAATTATTATTGTTCAGAGAAATGCAAATTAAGACAACTCTGAGACACCACTACACACCTTTCAGATTGGCTAAGATGACAGGAAAAGACAAGGATGAATGTTGGAGGGGATGTGAGAAAAGCAGGACACTAATACGTTGTTGGTGGAGTTGTGAACGGATCCAGCTACTCTGGAGAGCAATTTGGAACTATTTTCAAAAAGTTATCAAACTGGGCATACCCTTTGACCCAAGCAGTGTTTTTATTGGGCCTATATCCCAAAGAGATCTTAATGGAAGAAAAGGGGCTCACCTGTGCAAAAATGTTTAGGGCAGCCCCTTTTCATAGTGGTAAGAAACTGGAAACTGATTTTAGATGATTTTAGAAAGGCCTGGAGAGACTTACATGAACTACTGCTAAGTGAAACGAGCAGAACTAGAAGATCATTGTACAT
Organism: Myrmecobius fasciatus; assembly: GCA_023553655.1. NCBI lineage: Eukaryota > Metazoa > Chordata > Mammalia > Dasyuromorphia > Myrmecobiidae > Myrmecobius > Myrmecobius fasciatus. Next base: position 76,200 of record JAJPUD010006431.1, read on the forward strand.
GACAACATCAATATTATATGATCAATTCTGTTGAATTCAACTCTTTCCATCAATGAGATGACTTATGCTAGTTCCAGTGATCTTGTGATGGAGAGAGCCATCTACACCCAGAGAGAGGATTGTAAGAACTGCATGTGGATCATAGCATAACATTATCACTTTTTGTTGTTATTTGCTTACATTTTGTTTTCTTACTCATTTACTTTCTTTTTTTGATCTGATTTCTCTTGTGCAGCAAGAGAATTATATAAATGTGTTTATACATATTGAATTTAACATATTTTAACATGTCTAGCATATATTGAATTGCTTGCCATCTAGGGAAGGAAGTGAGGGGAAGGAGGAGAAAATCTGAAACACAAGGCTATGCAAGGGCCAATGTTGTCAAATTATCCATGCATTGTCTTTGAAAATAAAAAGCTTTATATAAAAAATAAAAAAGACTTGCTTAGAATTTAAGTGACTAGCCCGAGGTCATACAGATAGTTTATATTAGAGACAGAACTTGAATTCTTATCTTCTTGGCTCCAGGGTCAGAATTATTCACTCCTGAAGTGGAATGAGCATCTGGGTTAAAATCCTGATGCACATTTCCAATCTGTGTGGTCTTGTGTATGGGTCTTTTCAGTTTCCTCATCTGTAAAATAATGGGGTTGAATTAAATGACTTTTAAGATGACTTTTAGCTGTGAAGATCTTCTAAATCCATGATCCAAATCAGAGAACTGAATAAAAAGGAAAAAAATTAGAAAATAGGAAATGGAACCAAACTGGCCCAATTTGTGATAGCTCATAAGAAAGGCTTGAATATTTCCTTGGATTGACCCTGAGGATATCAGTGCTGATCCCTAGCCACTGTTTTGCCTTTCTGTGAACTTGTTTTTTTAATATTTTGGCAAGAGTGTTAAAATTACTTGCCCAGCCTCATTTCTAAAATATATAGAGAATTCCTCATATTTATAAGAATTCAAGCCATTCTCTAATCAATAAATGGTCAAAGGATATGAACAGACAATTTTCAGATGATGAAGTTAAAACTATTTGTAGTCATATGAAAAGGTGCTCCAAATCACTATTGATCAGAGAAATGCAAATTAAGACAACTCTGAGATACCACTACACACCTGTCAGATTGGCTAAGATGACAGGAAAAGATAATGATGAATGTCGGAGGGGATGTGGGAAAACTGGTACACTGATGCATTGTTGGTGGAACTGTGAACGGATCCAACCATTCTGGAGAGCAATTTGGAACTATGCTCAAAAAGTTATCAAACTGTGCATACCCTTTGACCAGCAGTGTTTCTACTGGGCCTATATCCCAAAGAGATCTTAAAGGAAGGAAAAGGTCTCACATGTGCAAGAATGTTTGTGGCAGCCCTTTTTGTAGTGGCTAGAAATTGGAAACTGAATGGATGCCCATCAACTGGAGAATAGCTGAATAAATTCTGGTATATGAATGTTATGGAATATTATTGCTCTGTAAGAAACGACCAGCAGGACGATTTCAGAGAGGCCTGGAGAGACTTGCATGGACTGATGCTGAGTGAAACGAGCAGAACCAGGAGATCATCATACAGAGCAACAACAGTATTACATGATGATCAATTCTGATGGACATGGCTCTCTGCAACAAAGAATTGTCTCAAACCAGTTCCAATTGTTCACTGAAGAAAACCATATACACCCAGAGAGAGGGATATGAAATATGGACCACAACGTAACATTTTCATGATCTCTATTGATATTTGCTTGCATTGTGTTGCCTTTCTCTGTTTTTCTTTTTATTCTTGTAGATAGGATTTTTCTTGCATAACTTCTCAAGCATTTCAACATTATTAACATGTAGTGGACTTCCTGCCATCTAGGGGAGGGGACGGGACTGGGGATAAACCAGGAGAACATTATACATGGCAACAACAAGACTATATGATGATCAATTCTGATGGACATGGCTCTCTTCAACAATGAAATGTTTCAAACCAGTTCCAATTATTCAGTGAAGAAAGCCATATATACCCAGAGAGAGGGATGTGAAATGTGGACCATAACATAACATTTTCATGCTATTGATGTTTGCTTGCATTGTGTTTCTTTTCTCTGATTTTTTTTTCTTGTAGATACGATTTTTCTTGCACAACAATGATAAGTGTGAAAATATGTATACATATATTCGATTTGTCAAGTATTTTAACATATATAATGTGTAGTGGATTTCCTGCCATTTAGGGGAGGGGTGGGGAGTAGGGGGGAAAAATTTATAACAGAAAGCTTTGTAAGGGTTAATGTTGAAGATTTACCCATACATATGTTTTGCAAATAAAAAGTTTTAATAAAAATAAAATAAAATTTTACAAAAGATATAAAAAAAAGAGAATCAAATAAGCTAAAAAAAAAAAAAAAAATACTTGCCCAGGGTCACATAGCCAGTGATTGAGGTCATATTTGAATTCAGATATTTCTAACTATAGGCCTAGTGTTCTATGCACTGTACCATCTAACTATCTGTTTTATATGTGTGTGTGTATGTGAGAGAGACTATATGTGGCTATACACATGTACACACGTGTCCTGTTGTTCTCAGAAAGCAAGGATGATTGTCTTTTGTAACCTTAGCATTTAATACAGTGTTTTATATATATATATATATATATATATTAAACTCAGTACATCATAGGGACATAAATTTAGTTCTGGAAGTGATCTCAAGGTCATCTAGTCCAAGTTCCTTCATTTTTAAAAGTTAAATCTTAGATTCAAGTAAGCTAAGTGACATGCCCAAAATTCCACAAGGAATTCAAACCAGTATTCAAATCCAATGAAGTTTACAGATTTATCCCTGAACTTTATTTAAACCAGGACCTTTTAAATCCTCTCTCCTGGATCCTTCACAGAGCAACTAAAAAGAAAGAATTATACTGATTTTTTTTTTAACTGTTTCAGTATGGTTTAAAAAAAAATTAGGCCTGGATTTGAAGTCAGAGAACTTTGGTTCAAATCCCAGCTCTAAGTTTTTACTTGAATCATCTTGGGCCAGGTCACTTAACCTCGGTTTGTCTGTAAACCAAAGGGCTGGACTAAATGACCACTAGGGTACCTTCCAGTTCTAAGTATGTAATCCTGTGGTCCTTGCTCACCCTCTGGTGGAGATGCTAATGAACAGAGAGAAGGGGGAATTAGCTGGGGAGAAAAGAGGGAGAGGAGGTTCCATGGCAAAGAGAATGGCTTGTCTCTGAATTATTAAGAGTTGAAATCAGGGAAGACATCACTGATCACAGAGAGCATAAATGTGATTGGAGATATGACTAATTAAGGAGAGCTACCACTAAGATTTTCTTGTCATAGGATGATAGATTTGAACTGGAAAGGGATCTCACAGGTCACCTGATCTAACACTGTCATTTTACAGGTGAGCAAACTTGTATTTCCCCAGAGGTGGTAAATGACTTGCCTGAGATCATATAGATAGATTCCAAGTGGCCAAGTCCAGATCGGCACCAGGTCATCTGGCTCCACATCCGGAACCCTTGTCTGTACTAGGTGGCCACCTGTGGAGCAGGCACATGTTCCCTTTGTTTTGACACTTTTACTTGCCTTAATTTTACATAAGTCCTCCTTTCCAGGTCTTTAAACTATTTGAATAATTATCTCGGTAACAGTCTCTTTAATTATAAAGTATATTTTAATTATCTGGCCCCAGGATTTATGTTAACAATTAGTAAGTTCTAATTACGGTTCTTGAGTTGATTTTTTAAATGTAATCTTTCAAGCATTTACAATGTAATAATAAAATGAATCTAGAGCAGTGTTTATCTGTCTCACAAATTTTCTCTGTGAATTACCCTGTACTGGTGAGGTACTTAAAATAACAGGGAATGAATCAAAATAGCTATATAATTTTCTATTATTGTTCCAGTTTTTCTAAACAGCATATTTGTGTGTTTAAAAAGGGAAGCATGCAAAGGAAACTCTGGAGATGTTACACTCGGGCAAAGCTCGGATGATCTCCAGGTGATGCTGGATTAACTTCCTTCTTTGACTTATACTGTGATGTTATTTTGGCTTGGGTGGTAGCTGTTGGCACCAGTAAAAGAATCCTCAGAACAATTTATGGCAGTGAAAAACCTGAGAGCTAATTGTATGGAAAGGTTTTATAAATCAGCAGGCTGTGCAGTACAAGAATTAATTGGAGATTTGGTGGTTGTAATTAAGATTGTTTGGGACTGATTTAAGGTTCTGTACAGGTCATCTCCCATTACAGTGAAACCCGAGGCTCTATTCTAATTTTTTTGTTATACTAGACTTTGGTTGTCCCAAATATGGCTTTGACTAGGTCATTGCCGAAGGCTTAGCGATCTTTATGTTTATATACACGTACATTCATACAGCTTCTTTGTTAGAATTGTGCTTATTTCAAATGGGTTTGACCTGTAATACCATACAGCCAATTTCCAAGTAGCAATATCTTCAGTACTCGGTGTTGAAATGCTTTATAATATGATTTTAAAACAAACCAACAAAGCAAGCTTATTGGAATCAACAAACTCAGAATTTTTCTTAATTTTTTTTTTTACTTTTAGCCTTTAAGAATTTGTGATTTCATTGGTATGGCTGTTTCCTACATTGATTAATAGGTGGCCTAAAGAATTGCTAGGGTCTTCCCCCCAAAAAAAATAAAAAATTGTCACTCAATGACCAGCTTCCTGGTGATGAGACCCTCTGCACTTATCTCCCTTCTACAAGCAAGGTTTCTTCCTTTTAAGCCTTCCAGGTTCCCTTAGTTTTTAGTACTCTTCCTCTTCCATTTTACCTTCCTCTGCATGTTTTTACCATCCTTTCCCCACCCTGGGAGGTTTTCAAACTCTTCACACTGTAGCCTCTTCCATTCTGCTTATATATATATATATGTATATATATATATATATATATATATATATAATTCCCCTCTGTGTTCTCTGTGGTCCAATCCTGCTGACCTCCTGGTGTGCTCTGTCTCCCCTCGCCATGTCTTAGTATTGGCCACCTACCATACCTGGAAGGCTCTCACTCCTCACCCCCCAGGAATCCCTTCTTTCCTTAGAGACAATCAGAGTGACAGCTATTGGGGGAAACCTTTCCTGGTGCTCTCAGCTTGTGTTCATTCATATTTGTCTTAAATATTCCTTTATTTGTACATGTGCTCTCCCCTGTTAGAACATAAGCTCACTGAACTATTTGCATCTTTGGGATTATCTCCAGGACCTAGTGCAGTGTCCAGCACAGAGTAGAGTTATTGATTAGTTGAGGGAAGGGACTGGCTAGTTCTTTTGACATAGTGTCTCTTGCACCTAGCATAGCACCTTATATACACTATATTCTTGTAGAATTAAATTGCACAGGACTGAAGTCTGTTCTGCATTTTAGAGGAGAGCCTAAGTTGTTCTTCGGGTATCTCCTTTTGTCACCAAAGAAGTCATTTTTCTTTTTTTTTTCCCCAGGAGAGAGGATTGGCACCTTGTGCCTTATAGAAGGGGGAATGGTGAGGGTATTTAGCATGAAAACAGCTAAAATATTGTGAATCAAACAAGGCAAGTAGTAGGGGGTAGAAGGGAGGGAGAGAAAAAGTGGAATTCCCCAATGGGGAATGGAGCCCACTTGAGCTGGTAATTAAGAGCAATTAACAGAAAGAACTCTCTTGATTTTGGAAACCAAGATTAAACTGGAGGCTCTACTGACTGGAGCCAGACTTCAAAGGGTAACAAAATCCCAGTGGCCAAGCTGAAGTTAGCAGTGATGTTCTTAACAATTCCCCAAATTGGGGAAGTCAGCCTAGAAGTAAGTAGGTGAGAGTGAACACGTTTCACAAAGGGAAAAGGGTTTGTAGGTGTCCGCCAAACAATTCTTAGACCTGAGACAATGGCAGATTTGTTTTAGAATGTTAATTCCTTGAGAGTAAGGGTTTGTTTTTGTATTATTAGTGCCTACCGCAAGCCTGGCACACAGTAGGCACTCTTTACTTTTTTGATTGATTGGTTAAATAGTGATAACGTGCTAGATATTCTTCCTTATTTTGCTCTAGGTGTCAGTGCCAGGGGGAACTCCTGCTGAGAGGGTCTTACCATTTTTTCCCTCCTTTCATTGTCCTTTGCCAGATCAGTCACCATATCCTGGCCCTGGTGAGAGAGCCAAGCCCCAAGGATCTGATTTGGGGAGTGTTAATGTATGGGACTCAGGAGGCAGCTGTTTATGTATCACAGTGGCGAGGGAAAGGAGAACAAGAAAGGAAAACCTTTAGAGGAGCAGCAGGGTGAAACAAAAAATCCTGTGCACCAGTGCAGGGTGCACAGGAGGAGAAAATGGGAAGTGGCTTTCCAAACAATGATAACCATTGGGGGATGTTCCTTTTTTTCCCTTCTAGATCAATGAACTGAGCCACGTCCAGATCCCTGTAATGCTGATGCCAGATGATTTCAAAGCATATTCCAAGATAAAGGTGGATAATCACCTTTTTAACAAGTAAGTTCAATGACCACCTTTTTCTTGTGCTAGTAGAGTTCCTGGGAGTTCAGTTTTTATAAAGTTTTAAAAACTTCATTATTTTTCAATGGGTAGGAGTAAAGTTTTGCTGATTAAGTTAATCCTGTGATAAACACAACCATCTGTTCTGTTGAAAAAAAGTAACAGCAGGGCCTACTGGGGAGTATCCTTTTGCCATATGCATATTGTTCTCTATGAATAGCTTACATGTTAAAAGTGAAATTCACATTATAATGGGAATTTTTGAAAAGATGCAAATTATTTGGATTTTGGAAGAAATATAAGCTTGCGTCCTACCGTGTATATCCTTAAAAAGACTCATTTTGTACATAAGTCAAGATTTATTTTGCTGATGAATAAAGGTTGACATACATTCTTGTAAAACTTAATATGAGGCCATATAAAGGATTGAAATTTTTACTCTTGTCTATTTAAATGAGAGAATTTCTAAATAAAGCCAATAATCTGAATGAAACAAGTAAGCCAGTCCTTATCATAATATAATTTGGAGGCTAGACTTTCAAGAATTAGAAGGGTAAAAGAAAATCTTAGTTCACTGTTTTGTTATCTAAATTGAGTTTGGAAAGTAGTAAAAACAAAAAAGTAGCATTTTCAGTATTTGAAAGTTAATGGGGGAGGAAGGATAGTCATTGTTTTTTGGAGGGCTCCAATTCAGTTCTACCACTTGTAAGTAACTGAAAATGGCCCATTTTCACACCTTTCTTTCCTGCTGTCCTCTACTTTTCCTCTCTTTAGGTTCCTTTCCTCTTCCAGTCCAATTTCTTCCTTCCTCTTCCCCTCTACTTCCCTTCCTATTCATGACTTCTGCACTTTATAAAGCATGAAACTGAAAGCTGATGGATATGCATGGTGAAGAGAAGGGAGGTCTGCATCATCAGGATGGTGGAGGAGGAAAACCATGATCATTTCTCTTTAAGGACTACGTGTAAAATATGTACTAGAACAATCCATCAGGAAATTTTAGTGACATTAGGAGAGGCAGTGAAAAGAGCATTGGGTTTATAGTTAAAACCTAAATTTGAACTTCAACTCTGGATACTTCTCATTTCTGTCTTCTTGGACAAATGATAGAATCTCTCAGAACCTTAGTTTCTTTAACAATAAAAATGAAGCTGACAGTAGTACTTACTGATGGCCATCTCATAAAGCTGATATCATCTAATAGAATGAATGTGTTTGTAAAATGCCTTACAGAATTTTTAAAAGCTACATAAAACATTAGTTGTTATATGTATCCTTGCATCTCATTTTGCGGTATTACAATTTCAGAGAAAACATGCCGAGTCATTTCAAATTTAAGGAATATTGCCCAATGGTTTTCCGAAACCTGAGAGAAAGGTTTGGAATTGACGATCAGGATTTTCAGGTGAGTGATAGCTCTCTTAACTTTTGTTTTGGTTTTTCTCAAGTCTCCCAGAACCCTGAGGAGAAAGGAAAAAGTCCTGTTTTAAAACATGTTTATAGTTTAGTTCTGGTTTATACCCAGTTGTTAGTTGTTAACTATAAAGAAAGACCTATCTTATATCCCAAGATCTAGGCCCATTTATTTAAATAAATTGAATTTGAAGGTAATGAAGCTGCCATAGCAAAAATACTGTTTTAGATACCAGCTCAGAGAAAAACTAGACTGTGTGGATCCCTGTGAGCCACGTGTTGATATAGAAATCCGTTTTGACATCATCTATGTTTTATTATATTTTTATGTATTTGGTTAAGTACCTATTTTCAAATTACATTGTAATCTGTTTCAAGCCACAATCAGGGAGGTCTTGGGGTTGACAGTTCTGGTCCAGCATGTTAGCTGAGGACTCAATCACAAAAGCTTGTTCCACCACTTATTAGTTATGTTATCTAGGACAAATCACTGCCTCGATGTTCTTATCTGTAAAATGGGTTAGAATGGCTAGCCTTAGATGTCTGCTTTGGTTCTAGAGATCCTGTAATCCTGTATAAATAATATAATAATAACACCATCTTATTAGATGATTTTGAGGATATCAGATTATAACCTTTAAAGCCCTATATGAGAAGCATTTTGGAGTAGTGGGTATAGAGTGTCTCTAAAGCCATGAAGACTTGATTTCTAGTCCTGCTTCTGACAGGCTGGCTTTGTGACAAGATGCATTCTCAGTGTCCCAAATAACTTTATAAACTTTGGAGAGAGAGTTTCTTCACTGGTAATCCCTCTCAACCCCCTTGTTAGTTTTGTGCAGTTGTGTTCCACTCTCAGTGATCCCATTTGGGTTTTCTTGGTAAAAATACAGGGGAGTTTTTTTCCATTTCCTTCTTCATCTCATTTTACAGATGAGGCAAACAGGATTAGGTGTCTTGCCCAGGACCACACAGTTATAAGTGTCTGAGAATGGATTTGAACTCAGGAAGCTGAAACTTCCTGATTCTAGTCCCACATAGCTATCCCAAGCCCCCTCCCTAAATCATTATTTTCATAAGAGAACATGGAGAGAAGGAGCATGGTAGAATACTGTTCTTGGAGGCAGGAAGTCCCAGATTCATCTGTTGCTGGTGGCACACATACTGCTCATTAAATTCTCATTAAGAATACAATTGGTGCAATTGGATGGATCAATGGGCTGCGTCACAAGAGCCACATTCATACCTTGCCTCTGCCCCTTCACTTGTCTGACCTTGAGCAGGAGAGGTAACCTCATGTGTAAAATGAGGGGGTCAAAGGTTCTTCTGAGTCTGAGAGCCATGAGTCCTGCCTTCAGTGCCCCAGACAACTCTCAAGAACCATGAATTGCAGACAGCTTTCTAACTTAAATCAGAGGAGGGACTGTTCAACTTGGGAGTTTTCTCTGTGTCAAAGAAGTGGGAGACCAGGACCCTCAGAAGAGGATGGAATACAAAGACTTTAGAATTAATTAATTTCATTCATAAGGAAGCCTTGTCTTCCCTTGAAATGATGCACTTGAAGAAAGAGATGTAATGTATTCATGTAATGTTAAAGAATCACGATGTAATAGAGCCAGAACCAGTGTCTTAGGTATTAAAAGTGAACCCATCAGACCCATTCAGCTACTCTTGCTTCAACTTAGTGTCACTCTACTTTCTCTCTGAAGAGTCCTAGAAATAGCCAGGCCTTTGGCTGCCTTGCCAGCAGCTGAGCTATTTTTATTCAGGTGGTGTAGGGGGACTAGGTGAGCACTGATCCAGTAAGGGACTTGGGCCAGCAGTTGATTCCACAGCCCTAGTATCTGGGACTTGCAACCAGATCTAAGGCATTAAATAATAAGTAATACTTTCATCATCAGCAAGCTGGAAATGCAATAAAAAGATGACCCAAATGGCAACTGAGCTTGTTTGTTTGCAGTATTTGAGACATTGACAGATATTTAAATTTCCTTTCTGACCTCATTTTGTGAGTAGGTATTTTTGTAGCTACAAGGAATAATGTGAAGTTAATTATCACTCTATACATGAAACCTTTAGCAATCAAAATAAGGGTTCTGTCAGTTCTATATGTTTCATACACACTGGCTTCACTGTAGAGGTCACTAAGCAAATGAGTGTTTTCTCTATATAGAGAGAAATGAAAGGGAATAAAAGAATAAACCATCATGATGTTCTTGGACAGATGAACCTTGCTTCCTTAATAGGAAGAGCCATGTTTAGATCTCTGCCTTAAAGTAACTTGTGTGCTTATATCTTGTCCTTTTAACTGCATATTTTCCTTTTATTGAGAATTTGCAAAATGCTTTTTTCTTTGCTGATTTACTGCTTTCCCGTTTGACAAGCACATACATTTCTCCCAGTTTTTCTAAGAAAATGAAGATGCTTTTACTTTGTTGATTTGCAGTATTTGTTTTCTGGAGAGTCAGTAAAAAAGAGAAGGCTCTTGGATAGAGGACTCTCTCCTTGTTTCTATATGTCCCACAACAAAATGGGCACTATTCTACCATGTGTCATGGAGAGAATATTGAATTTGCCATTAGAAGACCTAGATTCAGATACCAATTCTGTGATCCATCTATTGCATGATCTTGTTTAAAGTTCCTTAACTTCCTGGAGTTACGGGTTCCTCATCTGTAAAATGTAAACAATAACATTGGAAAATACCTTCTTCCCAGTGGAGTTATGAATAAAAAAGTCCTTTGCAAATCTTAGTGTTTACAAATATGAATTTTTATTATTCATTTATAGTACTGTGGTCCCAGTAGACCCATAGAACATGATCTTTTTTTTTTTTTTTTTTTTGGAAACACAACTCGTAGTTCCGAGTTGTGTTTCAAAAAAACAAAACAAAACAAAAAAGAACGATCATGTTCTATCCCCAGGGTTGATTAATGGTTGTTTTTTCCTGATGAAGGGGCCTGGCATTGATTATCATTTTCTCATCTTGCCAGCCAAATTCATAAAAATGCTTAAAAGCCATGTACTGTGGATAACTGTGGAAGCCAAACACCAGACACATTGTCTGCAAGGAGAATGGCTGGCTGAAGCCATAAAGTCCTTCAGATCTCATCAGTAGCTTTGCCACTTGAAGCAAGGTTCCTGGATTTCATTGATGTGGGCATTCTTTCCATCAACATTGTTCGAAACCTCTCAATGCTTTCCTTAGTAAAAAGTTATTGTAGTCTCCCAAAGTCGTGTCTTGGTATCTATCTTGATAATGAGCCTCTATGATTTTAGCTAGCCAGACCCTAAGTAATAGGCCTTTCTATCTCAACCTTACTTGAAGACTTTTCGGCTACATAGGACTTGCCAGAACTAGAATTCTGCTATCAAAGCCCATGGGTGCCTAGGGCCACCTCCTTACTATGATGGAGAAGAACTGAAAAGATTTTTCTAATATATCCCAAATGGAAAAGCTTCTTTCATCTGAAATCTCTCCCTGGTTAAACAAGATTCATTAAGTACCTTTTTTTGTTTGGTTGGTTTTATTTTTGTTTTTGTCCCAGAGACTGCCAGAATAACAAAGTAAAAATCATCCATTCCCTGCCCTTAAGGAGCTTACATTTGTGGGAGAAAGGGAAAAGGAAGAGGAACATATAATGTGGTCAGAAATAAATAAATGCAAAACAAAAGCATATGTAGTGATTGGGGTAGCTCTAATAACTGGAAAATATCAGGAAAGGCCTCTTGAAGGTGAAGATGCATGAGCTAAGGCTTGAAGGGAAAGGGAGTTTTAAGAGGTGGATAAGAAAGCATTCTACAGCCTATACAAGGTACAGATGTGGAGATTTTTCCATTTTTCTGATCCTGGCCAGTGAACCCTTCTCACTTAAGCTTATTTCACTCAAGTACCTCCCTCCCTTTCTTCTCTCCTTACCATCACAGTGTTTTGTAAATAGGACCAGGAATTATGTTTTTTTGTTTGACAGTTTCCCTGATCTAGGTTGACTGCTAGTAGTCCAGCCACACTGGCAAGATCATATGCTAC
>JAJPUD010006431.1:88146-130037 GCA_023553655.1 Myrmecobius fasciatus
TAGTTAGCACAGTCAGAAGTAAGGTACAAATAAAGACTCAGATGTCAAAGAGAAGTCAGTCATGAAGCATTTCTAAGCTCTTAAAAATGTCCTATATTTTAGGCACTGAAGAGATTAAAAAAAAAAAAAAAAAAAAAAAACAGCCCCTAACCATAATGACTACAGGATTAGATAAAGCATCTTAGAGGAAGTAGCATTTGAGTTGTGTTATTTGACTCTTGGGGGCAGAATTAGGTATCAAGGATGCAAATTGCTCTGAGGGTCATTGGGAAGAAAGACTCCTTCACAATTAGACTTTCCTAAGAGTGGTACGGGCTGCCTTGGGAGGTATTGGGTTTCTGACTCTTCAAAGCTCTTCAGGGATTCATTGAGGGCTATGTTGTAAGTGGTCTTCTTGTCTGGATGTGGGTGGGAGGCTGGTTTCTGCTCAGGGGCTCTTCAAGCATTGATTCTGATTCTTTAAAGAATGGGTGGTAACAGCTAAGGGAAGGGAAGGTCTTTCGACTTCAGAAACTGGAGGCAAAAAACAAGAAAGCAAAAGTAAGCACAGGATGTGTATAGAGGAGGACAAGTAATTCAGTTTGGTGGTACCTCATAGAGAAGAGTATGTAGAAGTGTTGGAAAGGTGGAACAGCACCAGTTTATAGGATAGGCAGACTGACCTTTACCCAGTTGGCAGCAAGGAGCCATGGAAGGATTTAGGCAAATGACACGTCCAGATCAGAAATAGCCTAATTCTAGTGTTTTTCTTTGCTTGTGCTCATTCGTTTTCTTTTTTAAATAATAGGTGTATACATGTTTAACATATATTGGATTACATGCCATCTATAGGGAAGGGGGGAGGGGAAAATTGAAGCACAAGGTTTTGCAAGGGTCAGTGTTGAAAAATTATCCTTGCATATTTTTTGACAATAAAAAGTTTAATTTAAAAAATGGGTGTATAAGGAGGTTTTACAAAGACTTTTACAAAGTCTAAACTGTAAGATTAGTTCTGGCGGCCACCATGTTCTCAATGGCATCTGATAGACTCATGTACACATTGGAAGAAGCTCTGCTGTCGAAATAAGGAAATGTTGTCCAAGCCACGCAGATATCCCATGGTTCGTGGACTAATACCATGATTTTCACTTACTGCCTGTAGCTTGAATACTATTTGATGTCTCCACAGATGTTTTGCCTCTGCATACTGATGGAGGCTAAAAGGAAGTGTGCACTCATGAGGATGTGGGTATATTGGCTTTTTTTCTTCAAATCTGCAAGAGAGCCAAAATTGAGGTTTGGGTTCCTTGCTCAGAAGAGAACTTTGATCAAAATCTTGAACTTGAAATTTGCAAAGGGGGGAGGGGAGAATTTCCACCAAAACCTTTGAAGTAAATCATTCCTGAAACAATTGAAAAAAGAAAGATTTGCAGGAAGATGGAAAGAATGGACTCTCTTGTCCAAACACTTTAATTGCATATAAGATGTTTTGTGAAAAAAGACTTTTATGATTTAAAAAGAAGAAATGGAATAAGCAGAAAGCATCTTTGAACTCTACACAGAATCTATTTGCCTTTTTAAAGGAAATCAGCTTCTCTTCTGTTTACCACCACCACCCACATGTTTTTCTTCTAAGCCTCCACAGTCCCTCATTTTTATGAGAAAGGAGGGAGTCCTATTTTAATGTTGTCTTTGGAGTTCCTATTGCTGTCAACTTGCTTATGAATAATTAAAATAAGGTCTTTTTCATACTTCCAATAATAACTACTCTCCTATATAAGGGTCAAGATCAGATATCGTATAGTTGAATTTCATAAAATTGCTCAAATTGGTTCCTGAAATAATAAGGTACAATTCAATTTCCCCTCTATTTTGCTTAAAAAAAAACAGCAGAAGTTGATATTTAAGAAATGCAAACTGCTGACTAAAAACTTTGGAGGCAAATTAGACAAATAAAAGAATGATTCACAAGAAACTAATTGGCTTTTCTGTTGAACTTTTCTTTTGAGAGATCAGTATAAGTAGAGTTGAGTCAAAGTATAATTAATCATTTGTACGCCACTCTTATCCTCTGCTAACTCTGACTAGTGCTTTTGGCATTTAAATTACTGCTTCTCCTTGGAGACTGATTTTTCTATTGTAAAAAGTGTTTAAAGAGCTCACCAAGCAGAGATATTTCAGGAACTCCCTTCACCCCACCCCACGTTCTATTCTCTTTGAGTAGTAAGCACAACAGTCAAGCATATATTGAGAAGAACCTCTGTGTGATCTAAGACTAGATGATATCTATAATGATATCTATAAACCTTCAACCCATGATGATAAGGATAGAAGGTGGGAATTAGATGGAAGGCAAAGAGGGGGATTTATAGTTCTCTACAAACATAATATACATAGAAGCTAATGCTGATGTGAAATAAAAACAAAAAGACTCTTACACTCTCTGTAAAGAATTAGCTATCTCCCATTAGACATGCCTCCTTAATATGATCAATCTGAATTTCTTCTTCACAAAATGCCAGTTATGTCCACCATGCTGATCTCCAGTTAGATCTATGTTGAAACCATAACCTTCTCAGTTATAGGGTCCTTGTCTGGAAGACTCTGAAAGCCACTTAAATATTTTTTGTAATAACACAGAAGAAATGCTATAGATGTAGCACCAAAACAACCAGCCAACTCATTCCTAATCAAGTGGTCAGCTCAGGGGCAAGGAGCAAGAACCAGGTAAAGAAATGAAATTAACGGGGCATTAGATGGAAATGATTGATCAAGCTCATCCCTCCCATTTAATAATTTTCTTTTTTTCCAATTACATGTAAAGATAGTTTTCAACATTTACTTTTATAAGATTTTGATTTTCATTTTTTCTTTCTCCCCTCCTTCCTCAAGACAGCAAGCAGTCTGATATAGGTTATACATATATAACCATATTAAATGTATTTCCACATTAATTATATTGTGAAAGAAAAATCAAAAGGGGAAAACCATGAGAAAGAAAAAACAACAACAAAAATGAAGATAGTACACTTTTATCTGCATTCCATAGTTCATAGATTCCATAGTTCATTTTCTGAATATGGATAGCATCTTCCATCATGAATCTTTTGGAATCCTCTTTGCTGAGAACACCAAAATCTGTCAAACTTGATCATTGCACAATGTTGTTATTACTGTGTATAATGTTCTTCTGGTTATGCTCCCATCACTCAACATCAGTAAGTCTTTCCAGGTTTTTCTGAAGTCTGCCTGTTCATCATTTCTTATAGAACAATAGTATTCTATTCCCCAGTTGAGGGGCATCCTCAATTTCCAATTCTTTGTCACCACAAAAGAGAACTGCTACAAACATTTTTAAATAGACGGGTCCTTTTACTTTTTTTATGAACTGATCCAATTTCTTGGCAGCTTCACAAAAGAAGCCAAAATGTAATGACAATTAACAAAGAGCTTGAAGCAGATCAATTTTATCTCCCAAAGCCAGCCCCCACACACACACACACACACGAAAACTTTGGCACATTTACTTGTGGAGGTAGGTATTTATGAATGATAACAATAATTTTAAGAGGTAGCAAAACCTAGAGATAAGTTGGATTCCTACCAGTTAGAGAATGGCTGATCAAAATAATGTAGTAGAATACTGTTGTCTGATAAAATAAAGGTGAGGAACTCAGATAAACCTAAGAAGATGTATATGAATTGGTAAGCAGAACCAGCAAATAATGTACATGATAACTAAAATAATGTAAACAGAAACATCAAAAGGCAAAAACAGTGACTGATAACTGTAATGCTCAATCTCTAGGTGATTATAGTAGGAAATTACTAGTACAGAATGTTGTATATACTATAAGATGATTGCTGTCTGTTGTTTTCGCTCAACTGTTTTACCTTTCTATAAGGAGATTGAGGGGAATATTGGGAAATGACTAGAAAAGGAAAGAGTAAATTACTTGCTTATTAAAAAATACTTTCTTATTAAAAATATGATACATATATTGTCTTATTTGATCCATGCAGCAGGGAGGTTGGGCATGGGAAGGTAGCCCAGCTATTATTCACATTTTACAAAGGCAGAAACCTCTGCTTAGAAGGTTAAGGAAAAATGAGTAACTTGTGGTCATATAATTGATAAATGTCAACTGATACATGACAAGTGATTCCTACATCTAGTGCTTCCAACTATACCAGGCTGTTTCTCACATCTCAGTTCTTTTATTTCATGACCATTTCAGAGTAAGGGAGAAAATCCTAATACTCTACTGGCCAAGTTCACTACGAATTGGTCACATAACTTCAACTGTGTCTTTATTGCTAAAAGGCATTTTTTTTACCCACTTCTAATCATCTTACTATTCCACATAATAAGTCTTCCAAACCTTTTCCTCCCTTCTGAATCATCCTATTGTTTTCCTTCATGTCTCAGATGAGAACCTTATGTCTTACTGAAACTTTTTATATTTGACCAAAAAAGTTGAGGTCACTTACCAAGAGCTTCTTTTTCCCCATTTCTGCTCACCTCACTTAAATATGTTCCTCTGTTATCCATTTCTTCCCCTCTGGGTGATATGAAGAAATAATCATTTTCTAAATGCCTAAAATATCCCATTACATTTTATCTTCAGTTTCTCCCTGTCTGCTGGCTAATTCCTTACAGCTACAAACATGACATATTTCCCGGATCCCCAAACCCTCCCTTTAATCCATCTGTGCCCCCTAGACATCATCCGATATCCCTCTTCTCTCTGTGACTAAAATCCCTGAGAAAGGCTATCTATAGTTGGTGTCTCCACTTCCTTTTCTCATTCTCTTAACTCTACAGTCTGACTTTATACTTTGCCATTCAACAAAACCACTATCTCCAAAGTTATTAATGATCTCTTAATTGCCATGTCTAATGACTTTTTCATGATCCTCATTATTCTTGACCTCTCTCCAACCTTTGACACTCTTTATTGCCATCTTCTTCCTAAGTTTCCATGCTACTAGCTCTCTCTAATTCTCCTACCAGCTACTTCTTTGTCTCCTTTGCTAGATTTCCATCCAGGTCCTGCTCTCTAAGCTTGGCGTTCCCAAAGGGTTCTGACCTGTGCCCTCTTCTTCTTCTTCCTCTGTGCTGTTTCACTTGATGTCCAGCCATCTTGGCTTATGTCTTGCCACTAGCCTCCAATGACTCTGGAGGAGACAGTAAGACTCTTGATTTTGCACAGTTCTGCCTCCCTTAAATTCAGTTCACTCAGAAGTCAAGACATCACCCTCATGATGTTACTGGTACTCTTCAAGAATGGAGGACGAGCAACAACTTCATTTGATGATTTCGTCATCTCCTATACGTTCAATTATCACCTTGTTTTTGTATTTTTGAGAGGTCACACAGGTAATGTTAAGTGTTAAGTTGAACTCAGGTCCTCCCGACTCCAGGGCTAGTGCTCTATCCCCTTCATCATCTAGCTGCCCAATTATCATCTTTATACTGATGATTCTCAGATCTACTTATTGAGCCCTAAACTCTCAGTGAACCTTCAGTCTCACATCTCCACCTGCCTATTGGACATTTTGCCCTGGGCGTTTCATAGACATCTTAAACTCAACGCGTCCAAAACTGAGCTAATTTATCTTTTCCCCCAAATACATCTTCTTCCTAACTTCCCTCTTAACTGTTGACGGTTTCACAGTCCTCTTAAAGATCCAGACTCATGACCTAGGTAACATCCTCAACTCCTCATTCTTGTAGAATCTGTTTGATGATTTTACTTAAGGAATAATTCTTGCAAAATTCTCTCTTCTCTCTTCTGACAGCACCATCACCCTGATGAGAATCACTTCATGCCTTTACTATTGCAATAGCCTTCTGGTTGGTGTTCTTACCTGAATTCTATCCCTACTGTAGCCCTTCCTCTACTCGGTGGTCAAAGTGGTTTTTCTGAAGCACAGATCGGACCATGTTACCTAACCCCTCAAACTCCAGTGGCTCCCTAACACTTGCAGGATCAAGTTTAGAATCCACTTTTTTGCATTTGAAGCCTTTCAAAACTATCTGTCCCTCCCTCTACTGTTCCAGCCTTCTTACAAATCTCTGCTCCTACTTTCTTACCTGGCCCGTGTATTCTGTGATCCAGTGATCCTCCTTGCTGTTTTTCCCCCTCAATTTGACTTTTTTCATTGGCTGGATCTCATATCTGGAGTGCTCTCTCTCATCTTTTCTCTACCTGTTGACTTCTCTAGATTGTTTTATGTCCCAGTTTAAAAATCCCACTTTCTACAGGAAGCCTTTGCCAATCCCCTTTAATCTAGTGTTTTTCTTTAGCTTATGCTCTGTTTATCATATATGTATGTACATGTGTGTATATATTTATATTACATACATATGTATGTGTGTTTGTGTGTATATATTTGTTATTGTTTGATTGTACATAGTTGTTTGCATGGTGTCTCCCCCATTAGACAGTTCCTTGAGACCAGGGACTCCTTTTGTCTTTTGTAAGACGACTAGTACATAGTAGGCATTTAATCATTGGTTATTGACTGACTGGTTTATACATATATGAACTATCTGCTTAATAAATCATATCTGTAGAGGATTAAATTCATTCTAAACTCTCTAGCATATGTTTCTTAAAGTGTTCTTTTCAGTATTGGAGCCTTCTGTCCATATATAGAAGTATTAGATTCTTGAAGAGGGTTGCCTTGTTTTACTTTGTGGCTTTTTAAAAAGTGTTTGCTCTTTGTGAATTAAGGGAAAGGGGGGCAATGTTGTAAATCATTATGGGGATAAAGTCATTCTACCACCTGGTTTATTTATTATTCAGACCTTTTACATTAAATTAAAAGGATAAATGGTCCTGATTCTTATTGTTTTTGTTAATGCCTTTTGCTCTACCTGAAAGGAGTCTGTATTGATCCGTGGAGACCCCTACATAAAAGTAGAACATGGTAATTAGCCCGCTTAATTGACCTTTATCAGAGTAAAGAAACAGTGAATTTAATCAGGCCTCTTAGGCTGAATGGGAAAGCCTGCTTCCTGCCCCACTAAATGTTTGTGGTTCTGCGATCTCTTGTCTGCTAAATGCTGAGATCTTTTTTCTTCTCCCTGGCACGGAAAAGCTTTTAAAGTCAAAATGAGGCATCAGCTCACCAGCTATGGAGGCTTCAGCATTACAAATTTCCTCCTTATTATTGTTATTGCAAAGTGGATGTCATTCCTATTCCCTTTTTCAGCCCCTCTGTACTCTTGAGCACTCCATAACCACCATATCTTCTTCAGAAGTGTCCCTCCTACAACAAGGCCATCAGGCAACCCTGTGGCTCTGTAGGGCTCCTGCTTCTACTTCCACTCTGGACCCTGTTGTTTCAGGCTCAGAAACTAAAGTTGTTCCCATCCAACTTCTATTTCTTCACAAATGTATTCAGTGCAGAGCCCTGGGACGAGATGGAGGGATCCAAAGGCAAAACAAAACAAAAACTGAGGGACCTCAAGGAGATTCCACTCTAGCATACTTTAAAGTGGAGATTCATGTTCATTCACTTTTATGAAGCGCTTATGGTAAGTGGTGCTAGGTGCTAGAGCAAAGCTCAAAGTTTAGATTAGGCATGCTTTCATGGAATTTTTATTATAGCAAGAAGATATGACACATATACTGAACTAATGCCCAGTGAGACATGGGTGCAGTTAGGCAGAGGAAAACAAAATACATTTTCAGGTCCAGGATCACAGAAAATTTCCTGGAGAAAGTGACATTGTAGTCGGGTTTTTAAAAGAATAAGTAGGAATGGAATTGACCTCCTTCCTTTATAGTCACATTGTGTGGTTAGCTCTGGTCTGCGTTTCTAGAGGATCATGGTATAAGAGATTTAGATCTGGAAGGAACCTTGGAAGTGGTTTTATTGTGTCGTGTCTGACTTCTGGTGACCCCCTTTGGGGTTTTCTTGGCAAAGATACTGGAGTGTTTTACTGTTTCCTTCTCCAGCTCATTTTATAGATGAGGAAACTTAGACAAGCAGTTAAGTGACTTACCCAAGGTCACACAGCTTGTGTCTGAGACTGGATTTGAATGCAGGAAAGTTGTCTTTTTTTTTTTTTATTTTATTAAAGTTTTTTATTTGCAAAACATATGTATGGGTAATTTTTCAACATTGACCCTTGCAAAGCTTTCTGTTACAAATTTTTCCCCCCTAGCCCTCACCCCTCCCCTAGATAGCAGGAAGTCTACTACATGTTAATTATGTTAAAATACTTGACAAATCAAATATGTGTATACATACCTTTACAGTTATCTTGATGTGCAAGAAAAGTCAGGTCTACAAGAAAAAAAAAACCTGAGAAAGAAAAGAAAATGCAAGCAAACATCAATAGAAAGCATGAAAATGTTATGTTGTGGTCCACATTCATATCCCTCTCTCTGGGTATATATGGAACTTGCCTGGGATCAAAGTTGGGATTTGAACTGGGAACCTCTGACTCTGAACAGGAGTTCCTAACACTTTTTTCTGTCACAAACCTCTTCTCAGAATAATAGTTTTAAATTCATAAAATAAAATATATAGGTAGAAAACCAATTATATTGAAATATAATCATAATATGAAAAACAAAAGAAAAGTTAAAGGAGAGCCAGTTTCCTTTCCCCTGTACCACTCCATACTATATTTTTTAGTTTTAATGAAAAGGTTTTTCCTTTTAGTTGTCTCCACTAGACCTCATCTCTAAGCAGTGTGTATGTGTGAATATAAAAGAGACTATTGAAAAATTACACAAAAAGGATATATCTTTGACAGGAAGAGAAGAATCCTTAAGTATCTTCAGAGTACAGATGAGGAAAAAAGGGAGAGAGGTAGGAAGTAGCAGGGCCAGAAGCTGAGCTGACCCCAAATCTTGGGGTATCAGATCCCGGCATCTTCCTCCTCTGACCAACAGGCTCTTTTCCAAATACAGGCCAGTGCCCAGTACTCAGCCAGATCAGGTACGAGAGGCCTATCTAAAGCAGTAAATGACCCCCCACCTGATCAGGCAGCAAAGGACAAGGAGCTTTAATTAGTCATGCTCTCATTCTTCTCCCTGAGCTGAACTCCAGACTGGAAGTGCTGATGGGCAGGGAGCTCTTTGATCTCCAGGCCATCTCTCTAGTTTACCACTTCTAAAAATAAGCTGCTCAGAATTCCTGCAAGATTGGACTGGTCCGAGTATGCATGAAATGGAATTGCTTGCTAGCTGCAACCATCCTTGGAATGGTCCTACTGTTTGTTTTAGGGATGGAAGATATGGAGACTGTCAGCGAATGGCAGTTATCCCAGGCCCCAGAGACATATGTGGTGCATGGACTATCTAAGCCTTTGGGGATCCTCTTCATACATAAATATACTGGCAGTGTGGTGCAATAGCAGGAGTCCTGACTTTGGATGCAGAGAACCTGAGTTTGAATTCTAACTGTAGCAGGAGACTTGGGGGAACTTGGCCAAATCCCTTTAGTTTTCTGTGACTTCAGCCTCAGAGTCCTCACGAACTAGATCATCTCTGAGGATTCTTCTTCCCTCCCTCTTTCCCTCCTTTTCTTCCTTCCTTCCTTCCTTTTTTCCTTCTTTCCTTCCTACCTTTCTTCCTTCATCTCTCCCTCTCTTCTTCCTTCCCTTCCTCCCTTCTTTTCTCCTTCCATCTCTCCTTCTCTCCTTCCCTTCCTTCCTTCCTCCCTTCTTTCCTTCCTTTCTTTTTTCTTTTCTTCCTTCCTTCCTTCCTCTCTCCCTCCTCCTCCCTATTTTCCTCCCTTCCTCCTTTCCTTCTCCCCTTCCTTCATTCTTCTCTTCCTTTCTTCCTTCCACTTCATAGTAATTTTTTCCAACTATGTGTAAAGATAGTTTTCAAAATTCATCTTTATAAGATTTTGAATTCCCAATCTTTCTCCCTTCCTCCCCAAGACAGCAAGCCACCTGATATAACTTGTATGTGTGCAATTATGTTAACCACATTTCCACATTTGTCATGTTGTGAAAGAAGAGTCAGAACAAAAAAGAAAAACACAAGAAAGGAAAAAGCAAAAAAAAGTGAAAATAGTGTGTTTTGATCTGCATTCAGAGTTCTTTCTCTGGAGGTGGATGGCATTTTCCATCAGAGTCCATTGAAATTGCCTTGGATCACTGCATTGCTAAGAAGAGCCAAGTCTTGTCATAAGTGATCGTCTCATAATCTTGCTGTTACTCTGTACAGTGTTTTCCTGGGTCTGCTCCCTTCACTCAGCATCAGTTGAGTAAGTCTTTCTAGGAATTTCTGAAATCTGCTTGCTCATCATTTCTTAGAGCACAGAAATATTCTATTACATTCATATACCACAATTTGTTTAGCCAAATTGATGGGCATCCCTTCAATTTCTTTGCCCCCACAAAGAGCTACTATAAATATATGTGTGTGCTGTGCATTAAGGATCCTTTCTAGCTCCCCTGAATCTGCCCTTTATGGATCTCCCTACTCTTTTGTTTTATCTAAATAGCTTCAATTGAAACCTGAATGTTTTTAGTTTTGTGTATATTGGACTACAATTCCTCTCTCTCTCTCTCTCTCTCTCTCTCTCTCTCTCTCTCTCTCTCTCCCCCCCCCAGCTGGGTTGACCTCGAGACTCCTGAAGTCCAAAAAGAAATCTCCTTTGCCCCTTGCTCCTATTCTCCGCTGAGGTTCCACTTTGTTCTTTTTGTGCATTACTTGCTGCTGCTCCCTTTAACACATGAGTGATCCCTCTCCTTCCGGCTATCACTCAGATCCCATACTTCCTGGACAGTTAAGTTCCCCAGCTGTTGCCATACTAATCTGACATGTAATACTCATGTTTCCCAAACAAGGGCAGACAGTTGTCCTCCCTACAGTCTTACAGTCAGCTTAAATGATGCTTTGGGGGGGGGGGGAAAGCTGACTTCTCTAAACTCTAGAAATCATATTCCATTTAAGTGAATTTTAAGGTTTTGTTCTATAGCCACACCCCATGTCCCTCTCTCGCCCACTTCATGATACAGTTAGGTCTTCCTTATTCACAGATCTGATCAGGTCCACAGGCACCTTTTCCCCTCTCCATGCCTTTGCTTCTGTTTCCCAGTTTTGTTTTCTGCTCTCACACGTTTTTTTTTTAAATCCTGCCCGTCATTCAAACTTCTCCCAAGCCCTGTCAGTGGTCAGTGGTCCTGTCCTACCAGTTCCAACCTGTAAGGACTCCTGCTCCTGCACTCTGCTGACTGGTCTCCTTGCCCCACACGGCCTGTCCTTGGCTGGCAGACTCAGCTCTCTAAAACTCAAATATGATTGTTTCTCTCTGCCATCCCCCTTTGCCCCCCAAATTCCCTGTTACCTCTGAGATTCCATAGAAAACCCTCTGGCTTTTTAATCCCTTTGTAGCCTGGCTCCCCATCCCCTCCCAGTCCTCTCTGTCCTGCTCTCCAGGACAGGGCTCTGCATTAGGGACTTGATACGTCCTGCCCGCTGGCTTGAATTCTGTGAGGGCCGGCACTCTGTCTTAGCCAACATACTTTTCTGGTCCCCTTTCTCAGCACTCTGTACGTGATGGGGGTTGAATGAGTGAAGGCCTTTGGGTTCTGGGGAGTGAGGTGTCAGAGCCCCTGGAACACTTCCCCTTCCCTCACTGACCATTGTCTCGGATTTTATTTTTGTGCCTCATTTTAAAATTAGTAAATATGGTTACTCTGCTCAGCACTGTTGTGGCTTCCTAGGACAGCGATGTTCTCCCAGTGCCCAGCAAAATGTTGTGAACTCAGCAGTATGTCTGATAATATACTTGATTTTCTCACTTCCACTCACCACCCAACGCAAGAGACCCATGTGCTCACTTAAACAGCATTCTTTGGTCATCTCTTTTAAAGATCGCAGAAGAGAAAACTGAGACTGAAAGAACATAAGTAACTTGCCCAGATTGGCAGCAGGAACATGTTTGAGGCTGTGTTAGAACTCAGCTCTCAGCTCTCCCACCTTAGTGCCCTACAAAGAAACGTGAATGAAACATGAATATTCTGCTGTCATCATGGAGATATATACATGTCCAGAGTTGGAAAAGGGACCTTGGAGGTCACCTCACTCAGTACCCTCATAGATGAAGAAGTTGAGAGCCAGGGGCCCAGTCACACAGGGACTTTACAATGGATTTAAGGTTGGAACTCAGGTCTTCTCATTGCAAGTCTAGTCTCCATTTAAAAAAAAATTTTTTTTTAGGTTATAATATATATGTACATTTACTTTTTTATGTATGAGCCATGTTTTGAAAGAAAAATCAGAATAAAAGGAAAAAAACACAAGAAAGGGGAAAAAAAAAAGAAGGAAAAAAAGGTGAAAGTACAACCCTATATTTTCAGCTGTGCTTTTCTGGTCTTCAGCACATTTCAGACAGCCTAGTCTTCTGGAGAAAACAATTAACTAAAATTTAGAAAGCTTGGATTTTAGTCTTGGTTATTCCACTTAATGACTAAGCAGTATTAGGCAGCTCATCTTAACTCTGAAACCCTCAGTTTCTTCATTCATAAAATGTCTTTAAAGCCCCAGTATTCTTTGATTCACTGTCCAAATGTAGGGGAGCAAATACTTAAAATGAGGAGGCCTATGTTTCCCCCAGCCCATCCCAAGCACTTAAATTATTATCATTATTATTATCCTGTCAAAACAGAATCTCAGGGCCTTTTGTTTTATAAGATGACTCTAGTTAGCTATATTGGAAGTGTGCACAAAGGAAGTTTTATTAGAGCAGAATTTTATTTTTTCCACCAGAGATCATCTTCTATGTAGCTAAAAAATACATATTAAAATAGGACACTAGAATGACTTGGATGGGGAAAACATATGTCTATTAAACATTCAGTGTACTTTAATGTTCAAAATGATTGAATATTAAAAAAGGGGGTGAGGAAGTAACAGCCTCTAAATCATGACATTTTTATGCGATATATAAAAGATTGGTGATGAGAATGAGCTAATTAAATTGACCTTTAAATTTTCCCCACCCTCCTAGAGGCCCTGCCTAATCTTGGACCTCCCACTGTGGAGATAAACATACTCACTACAGACTTATAAAAGAGAGGAAGAATGGCACCCTTAATCTTCTTCTTTGAAAAAAATGTAATAGATTTCTAATTATAAATGTATAAAGCCCATCACAGAGTAAACCTGGTCTCTCTCACTCTAAAAGGTCATTGGCTGCCATGGCCCTTGGGCTCCTGCATCAGGAAGATCAGCAGTGTGTCAAGTTATGAAAATGAGTCTGTGGAATGAGCCCTTCACTGACCAAACTGTAAGAATGGGGCCAAGTTGAAATAGAGTGAGCCATGTTATGTTCCTGCCAACTCCAGTACTTTTCATTTCCCTGTTAATTTACTGTTAATCTATTTCATCCCTCTGTCTGTCCTTTCATATCCTCTCTTCATGTTCACCTAGAGGTGATCTCTTATTCTCCTCCAGTATCCCAGAATGTTTTTCCTTTAAGAGGGATCACAGACAGATATCCAAAGTGCCACCAGAGGAGACCCCATCGAGACTATTTTTGAACACTATGGCTCCTAAGGAAAATCCCTGTGATTCCTCAGGTGCCCAATTAAAATCTTGAGGAACCCTTGAGATTGTCTTATGTATGAGAGTTACTGGGAAGTCACTCATGGGCATTTGCAAAAGTAATGACAAACATTTATCGGTAGCTGTGTCTTGGTCGTGAGTTGGGTAATCTCCAGTGTGGAAACCATCATTGAGAGACAGCATGGAATAATAATGTGATGTCCCTGCCCTTAGGAAGCCTGGATTCAAATCTTATCACTGCCATTTTCTGTTTCCATAGGCAGTGTACTTAATTTCTCCGAGCCCCAGTAAAGAGGAGCTAATAATGCCCATTATAACTGTCTACCTCACGGGATTGTTGAGAACAACTGAAAGGAGATAATCAAAGTCGAATATTACCAGTTCAGGAAAAAAGTTAGAATTCTGAACTTAGTTCTTTTAAAGTAGTTCCTTTCTTTTTCACCACTTTGATTTTTAACTGCTCATCAGTCAAGGCGTGTTCTGTTCTCCACAAGCCATCACTTTATTTTCTTGTAAGTCTTTTGTTTTTGTTTGCCCAACTTTCTCTGCATGAAAACTGTATTTCATATTAATCATGATTACGAGCTACAACCCAAACCATATACAAGCGGATTGTGCTGGAAGAGCCAGGCAAAATTCTCTTTTGTTTATGCTTGAAAAGAGAATATCCCCTCCTAAAACAAATTCATTTAAGAGATTATCTAATGAAATGACTTGCAAAAGTTTTTTAGTTTCAGTATCTCCATGTGCTGTGACCCACACTTATGAATGTTATTACTTTGTCTCTCTAGATCTGTTGCTTAGAATTTCCTTAAGAAAATAGCCAGATATTATCAATTGAGAAACTTACAAGTGTATCCTTTTATTTCTAGGAGGATTTTGGATAGTTTGTTGTTCTTTGGTAGTTTTGTTAGCAGTTTTCAAGGTAAAAAGAGCAATAGCCTTAAAGATTGACGTTTCTTAGTTTTTCCTCTTTTCTTTCTTTGCACCTGCCCAAACCAATTATATCTAGTAGATAGATTATATCTATATCTAGTATATAGATATATAGTTATATGATTAAAGAATACATTTAGGGAGTCTTAAAAAAAAAAGACATGGCAAGGCCAAATGTAAAAGCTTCTGACTCATAATTTGGTGACTACTGGTAATTGATGTGTAGACATTATTTGTGAATTGGATTCTGACCTGAGCAGGCCCTATGACATTTATTTTATATTTGTACTTTTACTATTATATGAGAAGTTGAAAAATAAGTCATTCATTAGGCTGGTAGAACTTAAAAAAACTAGAAGGCATTTAAGGAGAGTCTAATGCACAGTGACTTTTCCATTAAGGAATCAGCATGTTTGAGTGAATCGAGCTTATGAAGAGACAGCATGAGAAAGAAATAACAAATCTTGAATCATACAAGACAAAGCACAGAAATTAGTGCTTTGTATCTGCTCCTACTCCAAATAAATGAAAAAGTATGATCATCCATTTTAAACATTAGGAAATCATACTCAGCAGAGAACTGCAGATGAAAAGCACTTGCTGAGAAACTGAGAGTAAGAGGGAAGAATGCAATATAAATGGACTTATTTTTCCCCCTCGGTTTTATTTCTTGCAGTTGGCAGTTTTGTGATCCATTTCTTGTTGTCTGTCCTGTACCATTAAAGGCTTCAATTTATTTTAGATTTGAACTTATTTTCCATAGCCAACCCAGACTTTAGCATCCCTATTGTAAGGACTGGCACTAGATTTTTGAGTATCAACTGCTTCTACCTTGCAGTCCCTTCTCTGCAACTTAGTCTTAGAGAATCATCCCAAGAGCTGACACATGCTTTAACCCTAGGTCAGCACAACGTGTGTGTGATAAAGAACTTGAGTTTAGCTATTTCTGGCCCCAAGGCCCATCCTGAAAAACTACCAAAGAACAATCCAAAATGACGCTGAGTTAGAGAAACTATTTTCTGTACTTCAAACCCTTAAAGTGCATCTATTGGCTGGATGTCTAAGTTGAGTGTTAAGAACCCCAAACTTGGAAAAGGTTTCTTCTGCCTCTGGTTTCAGGCTCATGAGAGCCTTGAGGCATCATCTGGATGCTTAGAATTTCCTTGAGGAAATAGCCAGATATTATCAATTGAGAAACTTACAAGTATGTCCTCTTATTTCTATGGGGATTTTGGATGCAGTATGCTGTGTTTTTGTTAGCAGTTTTCAAGGTAAAAAGATCAGTAGCCTAAAAGATTGACATTTTTTAGTTTTTCTTCTTTTCTCTTTCTTTGCACCTGCCCAAACCAATTATATCTGGTTATATGATTAAAGAGTACGTTGAGGGAAGCTAAAAAAAAAAAAATGACATAGCAAAGCCAAACCCAAAACAGCTCCTGACTGTGCCCTAACCTGGGTCATCAAATAAACACCTAGCAGTGGGTTTTCCAGGTCTTTCAAACAGCTTGACAAGTTGCACGTACCATTTAGCCTTCTTCTGCTTAGTGGACATTCAAAAATTTGAGTTCAAACATGCATGATTGCTACTTTTCATGGAGCCTTGGGATTCCTCCCAAGCTTTCAGGACTGTTTCCTGATACTAGTAGTACCAACTTAATTCTAAATGAATATTTGACATGGCTATCTTTCTGTGCCTCTCATAATGCAAAGAATACAGAGATGAATAAAGGTACCGTTTTTGCCTTTATTAAGCTTAAAGTCTAATGAGAACATAGGACACAAATATAATATCAGATCTGAAATATAAGATAACTAGTAACTATAATGCAGAATTTAATAAAAGATCATAAAACATGTACAAAAGACTACTCAAAATCAGAGAGAAGGGAACATTATTTTCAACTGAGAAGATTAAGGAAGACTTTTTGGAGAAGAAAGTATTTTATCTGGGTCTTGAAGGATGGGTGGCATTTCAAAAAGCAGAGCTAGGAAGAGAGATTTCGGGGGGAGAAGGGCAGGGTGCTTCCTGCTGTCTTTGGCTCTAGATTCTCTCAGATATTGCCTTGGTTCCTTCCATGGTCTTCATCTTACAGCTTTCCTATTAAGATAGTTCTAAAGATAAACAGGATGTAGAATTTGACAAAGAAAAGTATTTACTCATTTGGAAATGGGCACTTTAATAAATCCTCTTGCATTTTTAATGCTTTGATATATTTAGTGTATTAAAGTACTAGAATTTCTCTCAGCATCTCTCTACCCTTCTTCCTTTCTTCTCTCAGAGGGTAAATATGTGTATGCACACACACATATTCATATATAGGTGAAAGACATTACATAGTTACATAGTAACACATAGTAAGATTTTATATATATATTATATATATCCATATAGAATAAATAATACTTTAAATAAAAATAAGATAAAAATAACAAAATTAAAGTCATTTTCATATTCATATAATATTTGCAATATACTAGATCTCTAGTCTCTAAAATGGGATAGGATGGGGATATCTTCTCATCTCTCTTATTTGGGGCAATAGATTTTGATTATAAAATGAATTCTGCCAATGCTTGAAAATGTCAGGATCTTAAACTTATTGTTTGTTCTCTGGGAAAAACTATAAGATTGCTAGGGCTTGGGACCCTGTCTAAGGAGATGGAAGGAAACAGATCCAAGACCTTCTTTGTAACATAGAGATCTTGATATTATTCAAACTTTTTTTAATTTTATTGATATATTTTGATTTAAACACTTTTATGAAGAAAACCAATCCTTTGTCCTTTTTTCCTACCCAAATATCTGTTTTAGCAAGGAATAAAAATTAAAAGAGGGGAGGCAAATCAGCAAAACTAACCAACACATTAAAAATTTAACATGTTTATACAGTAATGTTTCTCACCCATGATCTCCCACTTCTGTAAGAGAAAGATGTATTCTCATATATCTTCACAGAAAACCTGTGTCATTTCTAATTGCCCTGTTCAGTTTTTATTTTGTTCCTTCCATTTACATCTTCAGTCACTGTATATATTGTTTTCATAGTTCTTCTTATCTCATTTTGCATCATTTCATCATCTTTTCCTGTTTTCTTAATGTTCCTTTTTTCTTAATGTGGAATAACATTCATTACATGTCCATATCTGGGTTTTTCTATCCATTCTCTAATCTATGATCATTTATTCTGACTTCCAACCTCTTGTTTTCACCTTCTCAGTAGCATAAAGATTGACCAGAAAAGCATCATCCCTACAATTCAGGATGACTCCTAACCTGAGCTACATCTCTTTGAAGTTCAGGTCCAAGTTTCTGTTCTCTATCATTGCTTCCTTAAGCAGAGAAGACAAGGGTGTGGGTAATTATCCAGAGAGAGAAGCCAGTGACCTGAAGGAAATGGAAATCTTCGGCAAGACCCTCTGCTTGTGAATTCATTACAAGAGACATGGAGAAGTGTGCTGCAGTAAGCTGATGATCTATGATGTGGTCTGAGTGCTGAAAGTTGTGGCTGCATTCTAAAGGCCCCTTGGGAAAATTGGAAGCTGAGGGAATCCTATAGCTTTACCTATGCTGCATATGGATCCCATGAATCTAAACCACGATGCAGCAACATATGGTTGTTTCTCCAAGCCCCGGCTCCACAAATACACATCTGTTTCAACCATATCCTCCAGGGATGGCAACTTTCTGCTTTTCCAACCCCCCCTTACAGATGAAGGAAGAAAAGTGATGAGCACCCTTAAAATGATTCACCAGTTTATTTGTATACATGTAAATAAAAGTGTAAATAAAAGGATTCTGTATTTCATTAGCTTTGCTGCCACTGCTGCTATATTGTGGATGTTTTCCTGTATGTTTCATTCAGCACTCTTGCAAACATCGAGGTTTGGTTCTCAGCCAGCTGGCAGCTTATCTAAATTGTTATTAAGATGTGTTTGTTGTAACAGAGAAAAAGAAAATCTATATTTAAAAGCCATTGTACATATAAAGACGGAAGGGCTGGGGAACACGTCCTCTTTTACCTCTGGTAGACCTCCACAGAGGCCACTTCTTGACCTTATTTCTGCCTCGCATCTTGCCCAAGATTTCCCTTCTTCTCCCCCACCCCCATCCAACCAGCCTTGTTTTAATGCTGTGGTTCATGTTTGGCACATAGGAAATGCTTAATAAGTGTTTGTTGAATATCTTTTTTTTTCTTTGTGAGAGAAAAGCAAGCAGCCTTGTGAAGAAACTGTCTTGTGTTCTCACAGGAGAATGGACCATTCTTAGGATGTTCTCTAGATCAGGCTTCTTGAACTTTTTCCACTTGTGACCCTGAGAAGTGACTCTAAAATACAGGTATATAAAATAACTGTGAAAATCAACTTACTGATTTATACTTTATAAATTTATACAGACTTAACTTTCTGACAATAAGTCATAATTTCATGATTCCCCACATGAAGTTACAAGATCCCCTATGGGGTCACGAACCAGTTAAAGAAGTTGGCCACCGAAAATCTCGGCAGGCCCTTCTTCAGCTTTGAAGAGTTCTTTCTTCCTTTCTTCCTTCCTTTCTTTCTTCCTTCCTTCCTTCCTTCCTTCCTTCCTTCCTTCCTTCCTTCCTTCCTTCCTTCCTTCCTTTCTTTCTTTCTTCCTTTCTTTCTGCTGTTGTGCTGAATACATCTGGAACCTATGAAATGCCATTTTCATGCTGACTTAAGAACTCTTGTCATCTCTCCTCAATTCTTGTTCCAAATGCCCTAAGCCGTCCCTCTGCCCCTGCTGAGAGGATCGTTGGGTTGCTCTCTGACAGGCTCAGCCCTGTCTTAGGAGTGCATTTCAGTGGTTCCTGAGACCACAAAAGATGCCCTGGGATGACAGAACTTTAGAGTTTGAGGGGACTTTAGGCACAAAATAACTTCAGCAGTCTCATTTTACAAAGGAAGAAACAGAGGGAGGCGAATGTTTGGCCAGCACTGGCAGTGGTATTTCTGGGCTTTGGGGGCCCAGATCTCCCTGCCATACCACAGTCTCTAGCCATGTCTTGCTGTCTCCTGCTGAATTAATGATACCACCTTATTTCAGAGGGCCACGTTCTAGGGTGTAGTATTAATGACTGACTCTGACTCATGGCAGACATCTTGATCTTATTTGGTAAATTGTCTTTTTTGTGATCTTCAAAAAGTAAACAATGGTCTAGATAAAAGAAGCTTTGAGTAAAAGAAGGATGGATACTTCAGGACTGCTTCCCAACATTGATTCTAACTTGGGAAAAATCACTTAGTTTTCTGGTGTTTTCCTTATTCTTCATCTGCTAAAGAAGCATAATAATGTATCTCTCTTCCTTTTTTGTAGGGACCTTGTAAAGATCATGCATATGTATGTGGGGGGCAACACCCACACAGACACACACAGATATTTTGGAAAACAGAGAATGCATCTTTAGATAATCACACTCAGTCTTCCAGGATGCTACTTAATAAATTGATTTTTTTTTTTTTTTTGGCTGAGGCATTTGGGGTTAAGTGACTTGCCCAGGATCACACGGGTAGGAATCATTAAGTGTCTGAGACCAGATTTGAACTCATGTCCTCCTGACTTCAGGGCTGGTGCTGTACCTACTGAGCCACCTGGATGCCCCTAATTGAATTTTTTTTAAAGATGATAATATCTCTACAAATTCCTACTCTGGTGCCTGAAAATGGCATGGAGATGACTCTGGATTCTGGGAGACTGCTTGTGGAGTGCTACCTCTGGTATGTAGATTTTACTCTACTGGAACTCCTTGGACTCCAGTCCTGTGATAGACTGTTTTCTGTGGTCCAGTTTGAGTCACCCAGAGAGATCCATGGGGTGATTCTTTTTTGTGTGCACAGAAATCACAAAACAAACAAATGAAAAGTGTGAAATGGCACCCAGCCCTATAAGACCTCGTTCCCCTTCTGTGGTGATATTGTCAGTGTTTTAAAAACAAACAAACTGGAAAGAAGTTGCTAAGAATCATACACTTTTTGGATTATCCATAAAACTTCACTACAAATACAAGATCCTTCTTCAGTGGCTGCATTCAGGGAGCTGAATCATATCATAAGACCATAGATTTAGAGCTAGAGGCTCCTTAATTTGGGGTCTTTAGTTTAATATCCTCATTTTTATAAATGGAGAAAGTTAGGTTCAGACTTTAAGCACCTTACCTAATTAGTGTATAGAGTGGTAGGCTTGGATTTGAGTCCCATCTCAGGTGCTTATTAGTTGTGTGACCCTGAGCAAGGCATTTAACTCATGCTTGTCTCAGTGTCCTCATTTGTAAAATATGTATAATAATAATAGTACCTACCTCACAGGGTTGTTATGAGGATCAAATGAGATAACAATTGTAAAGCATTTAGCACAGTGTGTGGAATATCAAAAGTGTTCTGTAAATGAGAGCTCTTATTATTATTCCTCAGATTCTGACTTAAAATTGAGCTCTCTTTCTTCTGTGTGATGATCCTCCCGTTCTCATTATGAATGAAACTAGAAGAAAAAAGAAGTTGAAGGTCAGTAGAAGGATACTCAGAGTTCTCCTTGGGAAGACCAGTAATGGAGTTGGTTTCTCCATATCCAAATGACTACGAGAAGCATTGAAGCCACAGGATACTTTCTACTGCAGCACAAATGACAGGCATTTACAAGTAGACTTCCTAGAGATGAGAACTTAACTGAGCATATTGCTGGAGAGGACTTTTTAGGACATGACTGAAACATTGAACCTGGGAGACAGGAAAAAGAGTGGTGCTTTTGATGAAAATAGGGAAGCTGGCAGTTATAGGGTGAATTTAGAAGGGAAGATAATGAATTCTATTAAGAGACAGATTACGTTTGAGGGAGGACGGCCAGTTGGAAGTGTAGATCTAGAATTCAATAGAGAAACTCGTTTTAGAGAGATCTGGAAGTCATCTACATAGAGATAATAATTTTAAGAGAAAGGATATAAAAAGAAAAGAGGAGCCAGGAGAGGATCCTGGGAAGCATCCACAGTTAGGGAGATTGTGTCATGGATACTAATCCAACAAAGAGGTCTGAGGAGTGCTTGGAAAGGTAGCAAGAGACTCAGTAGAAAACCCAAAAAGGGAAACTATCATTAACCATGAATACCAGGGAACCCCTTAATAGTATCCATTGGTCAGCAGATCACATGCTCCTCAGAGTTACTACCACCTTCTCCAGCCTCAGTTTCCTTAATTGTAAAGTGAGTTTTAGTTCACAGGGTTGTTGTGAGGTTTACAAGGACTTTGTATACCATCAAAAGTGTGTGTGTATGTGTATGTCTACCAGCCACAATAATGATGATAAAGTAAGCATTAAAACAGTAACTGAGCATCTAAGAGGCACAGTGAATAGAGCACCAGATGTGGAGTCAGGAAAACTCAGCTTTGGGAGGTCAAATATGGCTTAAAACATTTATTACCTGCATGACCCTGGATGAGTCACTTAACCCTGTTTGCCTTAGTTTTAGGAAATGGCAAACCACTCCAGTATTTCTGCCAAGAAAACCCAGATGGAATCACAAAGAGTTAGACACAATTGAAATCAAGGAAAAACAACAATAGAAGAGAAATAACTGAACTCAAAGGAAACGTGAATACCTGCTTATGGAAGGGCTTTTATCTCTTAGCACTTGCCATGGCTGCAAAAAAACTTCTCTCCTGTATTGTCCCTAGCAATAGAAACTCCAGGCTCTGCACGGCTCTAAAATGGTTACAGAATGGTTTCGGAATGATGGCTAGCACCCAAAGACTTCCGTGATTGAAAGAAATGCCCAGTTAGTCTACTGAAGCTTTGGGTCACTCATAAAGAAGCGGCCACGTGACTGTGCACTGAATTGTTAATGGATTGCATCTGGTTCTGCCCTCCAGTGGGTATTTGCTAATAGGCAAACAGAACAAGGTTGCCATTCCTCATTTTCCATTCAGTGGCACTCTGGTCATAAGAAAAGAAAAGAAAAGAAATTGGTCCTTCTCATGTGTCGGTTGATTGTTTCAGGGGCTTAATGCAGAAGCTAATGTTTTATGTGTATCTGCAGTTGCATCTTGGGAAAGGAATTGAATGCTAAGGGCATTTTAAATACTGTTCTCCTTGGTCAGCAAGGATTGTTCAGCATCCCTATGGACATATTCACAGTCACGGCTACCTGCCTGAAAACAACCTTGGAAGGAGGACAGTTTTTCGAATCTAGAAATTAATCTGAATGAGGAAACATTTTGTGTAATACTAATAGATCTGCAAATCACCTTTGGGAAAATATGCTTTATGTTCCAAATTTGAGGAGTAAAATGCTTTTCTATTACTGACAAAAGCAGTTTTCAGATGCAGACATAAGGAAGACTCATTGTGAATTCTCAATCACTATGTACTATGTAATCTTCTGTTACTGTGTTTTCTTCCCCTCCCCTCCTTCTCTTACCCCATGACCAATTTCTCAACATACCTCAAGAAAGACATAGTTCTTCAAAGGTGTTACCTGACTTCTCTACCCCTTTTTTAAAAGATGCACACAAATATTTGTAATTTCATCAGTTCTTCTCAAGTGAGCCTTTTTTTTTCTGTAGTGCTGAGCAAGCTTAAAGGCAAATAAGTATACCCTTTGTGGTCAAAAGAGCAGTTACATATATATAACAAGTTGATACTTGCACATGTGGTATAAGTCACTGTCAACAAATTTACCATGTGCCAAATAATTTGTAATGGCTCTGATTCCATACTGGGTCTGTTGGCGTGATAGTATTTTTTTTTCTCTTTGATTTAGAAAAAAGAATTGAGTTTGTCCATTGTTTTTTATAAAAATCCTTAAAGATATCAGTAGTAGTAAACAGATTACCCATTTCTATAAGATGTTTACATCCATAAGATATAAATTTTCTTTTTAAAAGAATGTATCAAACATTAAATGCAATTAGCAATTTTATATAGAGTACTCCAACAAGATATACCATAATATTACTGATTCTTAAAGCATTATTCTATGATATCAACTTAATATTTATAGTATTTCAAAAGATAGCTGGATGGGGTATGTAATAGCAAGGATTTAGAGATAGTTTATAATGGATTTACTTGAACTATCCACTGAGAGAACCACCTTTGTCCAGTCCACTGCTTACATTTGACTATTAAACACAGTAGTGTTAGAACACACTCTCTCTTTTCTATCTATAGCACTGCTTGACTGAGTTGTCAGTCAGCATTCAGCCTATCAACTTCAATATTCATTGGTGATTATAATATAGTAGAATGACTGATACTCAGCTGGCCAGTGATAAGGAATATGTTCATTTAGGATAATGCCAGTCATTATTCCTTCTCTGAAGAAGAAACTAGAGCAAAAACAGACATTTCAGAACCTTCAGAGCTCAGCTCTGTCCCTACCTCATAACTAATCAGAAAGGGAATGGATTTCTACTCGGGACCAAAAAATTTCCAAATGAAGAAATAGCTTAGTTTGAACAGTGCCATAGTAGTCAACATTTTATTATCTACAGTTTTTGTTTCATTTCTGTCATAATATTGAAAAAACATTATGTTATAACTTTCAGTATATGTGGTATAAATTATGTATTACATAATGAATTATTTATTATATGCTGTGTAATAGCTGAGAAATAATAACTCAATACCTTTGTGTTAAGAAAGGCAAGCTTCAATATCAGTGGAGTTGATGAAACTCAGTTTTAATTATTCTAAATTTTTTCCAAGAAGTTAGTATTTTAGAGAGTCATGTTGGCAAGTTTTTCTTCTCAGTTCATATGCTTTTTTAATAATTTGATTGTTCAGGGTTTTAGTTTTCATTTTACTATTGTTAGGTTTTTTTCAGCAGATTAATATTTGAAAAAAATAAGATAAAGTATTTTCATGGTTCTTTTAACAAAAGCCAATCAGTTTGCTAGCTTTTAAATCCCAGTAAATGAATTAAAATGTATATTTTGTCTTCTTTCATTTTCTGTTCACAGGAAGCAGTATGAGGGAGATTTACTGAGATAACCAATATAATTGAAAATTAATCCCCCATTAATATTACCTTTTTTCATACTGAACTATATAGTCTACACCCAGGCGAATTGATGAATTTCAATCTGCCTTGAAAATAATTTTAAAGTCAGTGGTAATTACATTTATTTTTCCCCTCTTTCTCAAGTTTTATAATATGATAAAAAAAAGTAACAGGCAATATTATTTCTCAGAATTTAACAGGTGTGTCCAATTGTGTTGAAATCAGGAGTCTATCTCATGATTGAAGTATAATGCCATTACTGCAGTATTTGTCTGAAAGCAAATATGAGCATGTAGTAATTTATTAGTAAGTACCAAGCCTCTCAGAGCTAAGCCACTGCTCTTTTATTATACATTACAAGCTTGTATCCTGTTGATGATATCAAGGAAGGAAAGAGAATAATTGTGCAGATAGAGACTAGCATGTCTCTATCTAAAAGGGAAAAAAATAATCTTTTATTTAAAAGATTTATTATAAAAGAATTCTGATTTCCTGGTGGGGAGGGCTGCTTTATTTAAGAGAGACTTGTTCATTTATCAGAATGTACATAGTTTCTGAAGGTTTGGTAAGTCAACATTTAATTCAAGTGCCCATTTGGCCCATCGTACCCTACAGTGTACTATAAGGCATGGTGGAGCAATAGAGAACAAATTGAAAGAGTGCCCTTGAGGAGTTTATAGAACAGAAGGGACAGGATGAAAACAAATACTCTCCAACAGTAGTGCCAAATTCATTTAGAAACGGGACCACCAAAGCATGGGCTGGTAGGTTGGGTTATAAAACGTTATCTGCATAATTCTGTGTTTTTATTTATTTTGTTAAATATTTTCTAGTTACATATTAGTGTGGTTCAGGCTCACTGAAATAGTGTTTGATACCTTTGCTCAAGAGTACCAATTTAAGATAGTTTAACCCACACACTTAACTGCAAAGACTGAGAGATTGTCGAGCCAGACTTGCTGACTAGAATAAAATGGCATAGAGTGATTTCATGTGAATCTCAGGCTACTTGGAAGTTAAGATAATAAGTCCTATGCTGAGGGTGGGGGAATGGTAAAGTGGAAAGAACATGGGTTCCTGACTTAGAGATCCTGAATTCATTCCCAGTTCAGACATATTTAGGCTTTTGGAGATTTAGATTTTAGATTAAGTTGGACTTAATGATCTCTGAAGGTTCTTCCAAATCAATGTCTGATCCTTTAGATATTCTCTCTGTAGAGTTAAGATTTCTGAGTTGGGTTTTGCCACAAAATAGGACTGAGAGAAACCTTGGGGTTCTCTCTACCAATATGTTCCAGAATGGTTCTCAGTGCAGCCACTAGGGGAATCAAAAGGGGTAAAATCTCCCCATCCCTTGGTCCTGACCTTATTTCTCCATCATTTTTACTTCTCTTGTGGTACTGAGTCTGCCACTTTGACCACTGCAGTTCAGCATAGGCAGGCAGGTCAGTGCACACTTAAACTCTTCTGCTATGTGAGGGAATTTAGAATACAAGCTATGTAGATAAGAATATATTATCAGCCAACTTCATGAAATTCAATCAACTTAACTTGTGTTTGAAAGCAATCAATTATCTATCTCACTGCCAAAGCAGACAGTGAAACGTTCAGTTTCACGTATACTTTGATTTCTTCTAGATGTACTTGTTCTTGCCTTTTCTGAAGCCCTTGAGATCCTTTCTGACCTGTGACAAATGACCCATTCTCAAGCTTTTATAGACCTCCCATATTCCACCCTTCCCCTTGTATCTGCCATGCCCCTCTTCTTCCCATTCCTTTCTTGCTCTTTTTTCTTGCTAATGATAATAATTCAAATGTTTAACAGCTTGGTTTTTTTATAGCACTTTTAATGTACAAAGTACTTTCCTCACAGCCTCCTATGAGGAAGCTGATACAATCAAAATGCCCCCTTTTGATTTGCTTAAAGTCAAGAGCTGAGAAATCAAAGAATCAAAATTCTAAGTCTGGGCTTCTGCCTCATTGTTTTTCTCCCATTCTCTATGCCATTCAAATCCTGGCTCTGGCCCTTAGAATATAATACCCATCTTGATGCTAAGAACTATTTCATTTTCCCTTGTATTCTTAGCTACTAGCATAGTGCTGATCACCTGGCAGGCATTAAATAAATGCTTAACAAGTGATTCCTGCCTTGGGACCTTGTGGAGAGTTGCAGAGTAAATAAACTTGACAAGAGGTCAGGAAGACCTGGTTCAAGTCTCCTTTCAGACATTTACTAGCTGGTGGCCCTAAATAAGTAATTTAGTCCCTCTCTGTCTCAGTATCCTCATCTATAAAATGATGATCTTAAAGCCTCTTCTAGCCTTTGTGAACCTAGTAGCCTCCCAGAACCTCAGATTCCTCCTCTATAAGCTGAGAAAATTAGACTTGATGTTCTCTAAATCTATGACCACCAAAGTATGGTGCTTACCCTAGCTACTGATCATTCTGAAAGCATTTATTAAACACCTACTACCTGCCAAATGCTGTGCTAGATACTGGGAACATTAGTCATCCATCAGTAAGTTAGAATGTGTGTTAATAATAAATTTCCCTCTTGACAAAATTTTTTTCACAGGAAAAAAAAAGAAAAATGCTAAAGCACGTAATCAGAGCTAGAATTTTAAACTACTAAATAATTCTACTTTTTGTGATGTTATTTAGATTTCTCCGTCTTAGCCTCTGGAGTAATGTTGTTATTTTGTAAACTCCTAGAGAACACGAAAGGAATTGGGCTGTATGACTGCTTCTCTAGGATTCTTTCCAGTTCTTTATCTGTGACCTTGTGATCATTGTCTTTTGTAGCAAAGTCAAAAATAACATCATCATCATTATTTGAAAATTGTTAAGATATTTCATTTTTGAAATGCATTATAGTTTTGTTGTTATTTTCCCTTTTTAAAAATATATCCCACTTAGTAGCATTGACCTCCATTTTACAAGTGGTAAAATAGAATCAGAACAGATAAGTGGCTTCTTCCTAGTTGTAACAGAGCCAATGGATTAAAAAAAAAGGTATCTGCTTTGGAGGTCTCCATCTGCTGTCTAGACCATAGAATCATGCTATCAGACATAAGCATTAAGCCATTGCTCAGTGATCAGTATATATAGAAAGGCAATGTTGAGAAAGATGATGGCATAAATAATAATTATTTTGACCACAAAAAAGTGAAAATTTCAATAAAACCAGTGACTCTGACCCAGTTTTCCTTCTTTGCCACTGTGAACAGAATTCCTTGACAAGAAGTGCACCACTTCCAAACGACTCCCAAGCACGCAGTGGAGCGCGATTTCACACTTCTTATGACAAAAGATACATCATCAAAACGATCACAAGTGAAGATGTGGCTGAAATGCATAACATCCTTAAGAAATACCACCAGGTAATTTTCCCTTTCTCTCCCTATCTTTATGTGGAAATCTGAGAGTGGTTATAAATGATGATTAAATATTATTAAAGCTGAAGGCATAACTGTGAAATAGCCAGATGATGATTGTATAAGGACAAATGTGATGTATAAATCTCCTTTCATCAGAAAGTGAAGCATTATTAATATTAATTTACTCCTATTACTGATAACGAATATATGGGATTACTTAAACCATAAAAAATAGGGTTCTATATTTATGTAACAGCTTTCAGCAGAGTACCATTTCTAAATTAGAAGGAAACAACTAGTTTGAAAGACTTTTCTTAAGCCTTAAAACTCCTTTAAGATTAAGACTTTGTCCATACATCAAAACAATAGTTGAAGGGGAAAAATTGGGGTCAGTCATTCAGTTTTGCCCAAAACTTTTTTGGTGACTTTTCTCTCAAATTGATTGAATTTTTTCTCTACTTAATTGAATGAACCCCCTGGATGATTTGGTGTCATGTAAACACAAGCTTCATTAAGGGGTAAAAAGGCAGGCTCAATATGAACTTGAAAGCATGTTTTTGAGGGCAAGTCAAGTGTTGACTATGTTTCGAAACCATGTTTTATGTTTTATTTATTTAATATTTTCCCCCAGTTGCATTCAAAACAATTTTTTACATTTGTTTTTAAGATTTTTGAGTTCTAGGTTCTCTCCCTTATCCCCACCCACAATTAAGAAACCACATGTGAAGTTGTACAAAATATCCATAAACAAACTACATGTGAAGTTATACAAAACATCCATAGAAGTCAAATTGTGAAAGAAAACATAGATTTCCCACCCTAATGAAAATAGAAACCCTCAAAAAAAATTGAGAGAGAGACAGAGACAAAGATAAAGAGAGAGAGAAAGGGAGGGAGGACAGGAAGGAGGGAGAGAGGGAGGAGAGAGAGAAGATGAAAATGCTTCCATCTGTATTCAGACACAATTAGTTCCTTCTCTGGGTATGATAAGAGCTAGAGGCCTTTTTTGGGTTTTTTGGATCTTTTATCATTTCATAATAATCAGCATAGCATTCTGATTGTCTTTCTGATATCCCATTTCTATGACTAATCTTTATCCTTTCCCAATCATGTTTCCTCAATGCCAATTACTTATTGATTATGAAATTTCAGAATTCATTGGGAGAATATTTGCTTGGAAAAGATGAGTTTCTTTTTCTTCGTTTTATTTTGTTTTGTTTTTGCTGAGGCAATTGGGATGAAGTGACTTGCCCAGGGTGACCAGCTAGAAAGTGTTAAGTGTCTGAGGTCAGATTTGAACTCGGGTCCTCTGGACTTCAGGACTGGTGCTCTATCCACTGTGCAATCTAGCTGCCTCTTGAAAAGATGAGTTTCTGTGACAGATCACAACCCAAGTTTATTAAATATATTGTGTAATTTCCCAAATGCAATCCATTTTTTTTTCTTTTTATTAGCTCTTGTGGCAAATACTGTTTAATGAAATTCCATGGGTCTTTCTGGGCTACACCACACCAAGTAGGAGCCTCTCTTCATCTTCAGCCAAAGATGTGCAAGGCTTCTCCAAAGTATAAGGCAACTTTGAGGCCATCATTTTCTCATTTTTAGAAAGGAGATATCTGGACAGGAAACACCACATGTGAGCAGAGAAGAAGTAAGACCTAAATGACCTAGAAGGAGCTAATGAAAAGAGACTTCAATGGGAGTAGACAGCATTTAGGTTCAAGTGGGGCAGGAAAAAGTAGGAATCCAAGAGTCTAACAGACCCATAGGATGGCTTCTCAACTCTTCTAGCCCTCTTCCTACTTTTCAATTCTGGGCCCAACTTATTCTCCCTCTACAGAGGATATCCCAGATATATGCATGGAACTAATTTTGGTGTCATAGCCAAAACAATAAACATCTTTTGATCCATTGATCCTTTGGTTTGTTAGGATGGTCTCTTTAAAATAATCATATATTTCATTAAGGATTTCATTTGACAATCTCACTCTCAAGATGTGACCATGAACTACCACAATCTTTCCCAAATAGGAATTTTGAAATACCTTACCTTCTATGGGGAATCTTTTGTCATTTTAAACCCTACATGAAAGTTAGGTATTTCCAGGTAAAGCAAAAAAAGGTTTGCTTATGTAGTCAAAGGATCCTGTCTCTGATACTTGTTTTTCTATGTGACTTTAATCAAGTCACTTAACTTCTGGGGATCAGCTTTTTCATCTGTAAAATGAGAGGATAGGGCAAGCTGGCTTCTGAAACCCCTTGTAACTGTCTTTCATCCTGTAAATGTCAGGAAAGCAGGACTCTTAATATGAGATATTTTCAGTGAAAACTGAGCATTTGACTAAATTGCTAAGTTCTTTTTAAAATTCCTCTTCATTTTCTTTAATAAATATTAGCATATATACTGTAGCTCTCTCCATGGTGGTCTTTTTGCTTGTGTTCAATAAAATCAAGTTCTGAGAAGCAGTCTGGCTTAGTGGATAAAGATCCTGCTTTGAAGCCAGGAAAAATTGGGCTCAAGTTTCCCTTCTAATGCCTATTGGCTACTCTAGATAAACATAAGATGTGCAAATTTAGAGACATCTCCATTCTAAATGTTCATGTGGACTATTTGTGCCTGCCCTATGGTAGAGTCTTCTGAGCTCATATTAGTCACCATATGGACACATAGTGTCCATATGGACATACTGCACATTGACCCCAACATAGTGATGTCACTTTGATCCTCTTCAAATATGAAGGACATCAAGATAACCATATAATCCTAAGCAAAACCATACTATAATCCTCCACTACTCTAAGCCTCGCTTATCGAATTCAAATAGAAATGGGAACCACTCCTTTATACATAAAGATCCCAGTGTGCTGTATATTGACTTAGTTTTCAAATATCGTATTATTTGTATTTATTGTATTTATTTTGTAAAATATTACTTTCTAATCTGTGTAAAGCTGCACTAGGGAGTGTTATGGGCCCTTTAATCTGGACAACTTTAGGACTATTGGTACAGGAAGTTTCCTTACCAGGAAATTTTCTATGCCAATAAAATCACAGATCCAGATGCTATCTAGTCTCTATCAACAGGAATGTTGCACCTTATTCTCTTTGGATGGCTGATAAA
Organism: Myrmecobius fasciatus; assembly: GCA_023553655.1. Classification (NCBI taxonomy): domain Eukaryota; kingdom Metazoa; phylum Chordata; class Mammalia; order Dasyuromorphia; family Myrmecobiidae; genus Myrmecobius; species Myrmecobius fasciatus. Next base: position 119,118 of record JAJPUD010006431.1, read on the forward strand.
ATCAATTCTGCCAACTTGTTTTCCTCCCTAAGAAGAACCTGTAAGTCATTCTTCCATTTAACTGCACTCTCCTTTTATGTTCTCAGTCTGCTATAAGTACTGATGTAGTTCATGTCTTAGTATGACATTTTAATGATAATTGTATAAAAAGTCCCCACACTTAGATTATTTAGAGTTAAATATGTAGGCAAACTAAAAATTTGAATTCTTAGTAACCTCTGATCCTTTTTCAACCACCCCATCACCATTATTATGGAATACCAAAGAACACATGGGATTGTAAAACATTTTTTTTATTAAAGCTCTTTGTTTTCAAAACATATGCATGGATAATTTTTCAACACTGATTCTTGCAAAATCTTGTGTTCCAATTTTTCTCCCCCTTCATCCCATCCCCTCCCCATGTTTTAAACATGGTAAAATATATATATTAAATCCAATATATGCATATATATTCATGTAATTATCTTGCTTCACAAGAAAAATCAGATCAAAAAGGGAAAATAGAAAGAAAATAAAATACAAGGAAACAACAGCAAAAGGGTGAAAATTCTATGTTGTGGTCCACACTCAAATCCCACAGTCCTCTCTCTTTCTGGGTGTATATGACTAGCTTCATCATCAACAATTGGAACTGGTTTGAATCATCTCATTGTTGAAAAGAACCCCGTCCATCAGAATTGATCATCATATAGTCTTGTTGTTGCCGTGTATAATGATCTCCTGGTTCTGCTCGTTTCACTCAGCATAAGTTCATGCTAGTCTCTCCACGCCTCTCTGAAATCGTCCTGCTGGTCGTTTCTTACAGAGCAATAATATTCCATAACATTCATGTACCATAATTTATTCAGCCATTCTCCAATTGATGGGCATCCATTCAGTTTCCAGTTTCTAGCCACTACACAAAGGGCTGCCACAAATATTCTTGCACATGTGGGGCCCTTTCCCTCTTTTAATATCTCTTTGGGATATAAGCCCAGTAGAAACACTGCTGGGTCAAAGGGTATGCACAGTTTGATAGCCTTTTGAGCATAGTTCCAAATTGCTCTCCAGAATGGTTGGATTTGTTCACAACTTTGTGGAACATTTTGTATGTTTTGTTTGGGTTTCTAGTGAGGTGGTATGGCATGGTGGCCTGAGAGTGGGTCTTAGAGTCAGCAAGACCTGGACTCAAGTGGTATCTCTGACATGTCCTAGCTGCATGACCCATGAACAATTAACCTTACCATGTAGGGCTCCAGGCAGCTCTCTGCAACCACGAATTTGTTTCCCTACTGTAGTAGAGAGGAATTTCTTCATCTGAGAGTTCCTACACCAATGAAATTATGGATCTAACCGCCATCGCTATCTCTGTCACCAGAGACATCTCCTAGTGACCAGAATTCTGATATTGTGCCTCTCTGCTCTAAGCTTTGCAAAAAGATCACCATGAAGAAAAGTGGCTTCTATATCAGTAGCTGTTTCAGAAACTAAGGAGGGAGAGGAATTTGATGAAGAATTCAGCAGCATCATTTCAAATCAACTTACTATATGAGTATGATTGAATACTTAGGGATGTCGATGCAGAGGTGGTCATAGAACAAACAATGAAAATATGAATGAAATGAAAAAATGGTTCAGAAGTAAGAAATGAGAGAGACCAGAAGTCTTAGCCCTATGTGTCAAAAGTGTTTTCTTCATATGTAAATATTGGGACTGGCTGTGCATCAAAATTGAGAGAATGCCAATGGACAGCTCATATGCTTTTTTGAAATTCACACAGTGCCAAAAGGAAAACTCTCAACATGTTGGTTGGCCCCGTCTGAAAAATTTGTAAGATGAAAAAAAGTCACAAAATGTAAGATGTGGGTGGGTTGTGATTATCATCACAGGATTGGTGGGATTGCAAAACCATAGAAAAGTATGTGGATCTGTCTTCATGTGCATAAAAAATGTGTGTATGTGTGTGTATGTGCACATATATCTATGAGAGAGTGTATTTAAGCTACTGAAGTTTAAGATTACATGAAGAACTTATGTTTTCCTTCAGCCTATAAAACAGGGAGTCTGTTGACACCCTTATCAGGATAATATTCTTAAATGAATAAAAGAAAATGCAATTTTCTTTACAATTATATGCAAAGGAAATCAACTACATTCAAATACAATTATAAAAATATTTTTTAAAGATCAGGTTCACAGGCTATGAACTCATGCTCTAAAAATTTTTTTTAAAGGATTTCTGCTTTAGAATGTTTGATTAAAGATTCATTCTGACCACTTTGAAGCTTTTTCATTGGTGGCTTCCTTTGTAATTTACTTCATCAAAGTACATAGGGACAACCTAGCCCAGTGGATAAAGAATTAAGAAAGACCTGAATTCAAGTCTCGGATATACTGACTCTATGACTCTGGACAGGCCATTCAACTGTTCATGATCTGAGGAATCTTCAAAAACATTGTTCAGAAAAGTTGCTGACCTCTCTTGGTAAAGAAAGTTTCTTAACAAGAATATTTACACCAATGAAATTACCTATACTATAGAGGTTTTCCTACAAAGTGTAGTGAGGTGACAAATTAAGATTTGTAAAATGAAAGGTGAGTTTTTATTGAGCTTTATTCTGTTACCAAATCCCCCAGTCACATTTTTATAATTGGAGAACAGATCAACTGCTTTTGTCAAAAAGGTCTTTGATATATAAGGTGTGGCAGCCATCTTGGTACAGCATTAAACTTTAATAACTTATAAACAGTCTAACAGGTATAAAGTTCCAGCTGCACTGAGACTTTTGGGACACCTCGTAGCGTAGTGGAAATTGGCACAAGCAGCAGTGCTGAATGCCCTTTACAATTCACCTGTACAGTACCAAAAGGGTATCTGGACCTTGATCAAATGTGTTGAGAGTTCAGAAATTCAGCAGGCCCATCCTGAGGCACATAATCAGTACAGACCTCAAAACAAGTAGCATGAGGAGGTCAGACAAGCAGAAGACAGGGGGAGAGCTCAGTGAGAGGGAACTAGGCAGAAAGCAGCAGATGGAGTCCTGACAGTGGGTAGCACAGATCTAGTTACGGGGACTGGGCACGGAACCAAGACAAGAGCTTGGACACAAAAAACAGGCACTCGTTATTGGGACTGCAATAGAGGGCAGCTGGTTGGTCATAGAAACAAGGTAAGACACCAATGACTAGAACTGAGAGCAAAACCAGCCACAAAGCTGACTTGTTCCTTGTATCATCCCACTTCCCCTGCCTGGGATGTAGATGTGTCCCAGAGCCTGGAGGGAGATGGACTGAGCCAGACAGGAGGTACAGCAGGTATATGATGAGTGAGGCAGCATGAAAAAATGGAAGGAATACTTGATTGGGAGTCAAAAGTCCTGTGTCGCAGGTCCAACTCAGCAAATATTACAAGCTTTGTGAATTTAAACTGAACACAACTTTCTGGGATATGAAAGAACTCCCAGACTGGGAGTTCAAAGGGATCTGGAGGCTGCATTCTTACTCTAGTCTTTACTTGCTCCATGATCATCAGCAAGGCATTTAGTTTGATTCATCATCTCTAAAATGGGGATAACATACCAGGAAAATATACCTTGCAGAGTTGTTGAGAATCAAATGGATTAAGTATATGAAGTACTTTATAAACTTCAAAGCCTTGTATAAATGTCACCTGTTATTCTTATTTTTATTATTTTATGTAAAAGGAGAGGTTTAAGATTAGATAATCTTTAAGGACCTTTCCAACTCTTTAAGTTCTAAGATTCCATGAATGACCCCAGTTCTAGGCACTGGAGGATTCCAACCAAATTTCCTTCGCAGAAGGAAAAGAAAAAATAGAAAAAACAAATCTAGAAAACCATTTACCTGGAAAAAAAGATTTGGAAGCAGTGCAGACAAAAGTGACAAGAAATAAACAAGGAAAGATTGTGTAAGAATTATTAGGTTTGCAAAGAACTGTGAAGAAGAAAAGACCCTGACTGCTATATTTCAGGAAGCAGCGAAGGAACTTTTTCTAGTGATATCGAAAATGAGAAACAAAGTATAAATTGACCAAATTCACTGGATGGAAAAAGGTGCACGAGATTCAACTCAGACAAATCATTGTCAAAACTACAATGATAAGGAAATGGGTTTCTCATCTCTGTAGATAATGTTCCTGATCTCTCCCAATCTCTAGTATTCCATCACCAAATGCCTATTGAACATCTCCACCTTGGCATTCCCACTGGTATCCCAAACTCAACATATCCAATATAAAACTCATTTTCTTTCTTTCTAAACATGTGTCCTTCTCCAAACTTCCCTATTTCTTTTGAGGTCATCTCCATCCTTCCAGTGTACCATGTTTATAACTTCAGTCATTCTTGACAACTCTGTTGTTACAGTTAAATTATTTCAGTCATAAATCCCACTGGGATTTTGTTGGCAAAGATATTGGAGTGGTTGGCCATTTCCTTCTCCAGCTCTTTTTACAGATGTGGAAACTGAGGCAAACAGTCTAAGTGATTTACCTAGGATCACATAACTGGTAAGTATCTGAGAGTCAGATTTGTTCTCTGACACCAAAGCTGATGCTCTATTCATTGTACCACCTACTTACCTGCAATAATCCTATTACTTTTCATCTGTGTGAACTTGAGAAAAGCATTTTGCTCCCTGGACCTCAGCTTTCTCAGCTATAAAATAATCAGATTAAACTTAATTATTTCCAAAGTCCTTTATATTCTCTCACACATCTATGCTCTTTTAATCGTATTTTTAAAAATTGATCCCTATGCATTAAAGTAATTGTGTAATATACTTCCCTACTTTATTGAAGCTTCCCTGTAATCTGTGCATGTCTGGGTAGGGAGAAGTTAAGCATTATCAACAAAAGGACTAAATGTGACTAACTTTCTTATAATCCGTACCTGTGTCCCCCAGCTGTCTTCCAAAAGGAAGAATATGTCATCTCATCTGTTTGTTGTACCAGTGAAATCACAAAACCAATCCCTATTCAACTACTTTTTAGTTATATCTTCACTTACATACTTGTAGTCAGGGTTTATATCGGCTTTTTGGTTTTGCTTTATTTGTTCTCCATACCCCTGTATAAATCTTTCTGATTCTCTCTGTTTCTCATATATATTCTATTATCTTCACACACAGCAGTTTGGTTAGCCCTTCCTAAATTCATAGGTATTCTATTTGTTTCTAGCTGGTTTTTTCCTATCACAGTCATGCCATAGAGATTTTTTGTATATGATGCATTTCTTTCAATAATTTGCCTCTTTGAGCATATATACACATTTACTCTAATGGTCTTCACCCGAATACAGACCCTATATTACCTTTCATCTATAGTCTGTGATAAATGATCTCCCATTTGGCTTCCAGTCTTACTTCTCTATTCCATCATCCATATAAATGCCAAAATTTTCATCCTATCACAAGACTTCCATGAACATGTCACTTCCCAAATTAACAGATCCTCAGTGGCTTCCTATAGCCTCTAGGATAAAATGCACATTCCTTAGTCCTGTTCTTAAGGTATTCTACAATCTAGCTCCATTTTAGCTTTGTTTTACATTAATTCTCTTTGCAGAATCTGTGTTCAAAATAAACTAAATATAGTTTATTTATTTATACATAAATAAACATATTTATTTATAACTAAAATAGTCCATAGTTAGAATGGACTGCTAACAGTTCCCTGAAGTTGTCATCCCATCTTCTGTCTCTCTACATTAACACAAGCTATTTTACATGCCCAGAATATATTTCTTTCTTCTCTTAACTTCCCAGAATCCTTATAGTTCTTTAAAACTCAGGTGGATGAATACCTTGATTCCTTCTCCCATGCTTTATGCATATCTCCATCTCTCATAGACATACACACATATATATATACCTACTTGGTAGTGCCCTCTACCTTTCTTTCTATTTATCTATGTACATAGGTATACCATACCACTTAACACACAACACTTCAAGTTTCTTAAGGGCAGGAACTTGTATGGTTTTGGTCTTAACATCCTCATGATATAGCTTTATGCCTTCAGTATAGCTGGTGTCTAATACATGTCAACTGAATAAAATTAAAAGCAACCAAGAATGAAGCCATCACTATCAGAAAATGGATTATAATTTCACAAGATTATTCTAAAAAAAAAGACAACAAGAAAGGATGGAAGAAGCTGGAATGTGATATAATAAAAAGAACATTGTTCACTGGTAACAGTTTTTTGCATTAATCCCTTAACTATTTCCCATTGTTTTTTAAAGAACCCTTCAAAAAATCTTGCCTCTAATATGAATATATATATATATATACTTTCTATGGAATTCTTCCATAACTCAATATAATACTGTAATTTTCTTTACCAGCCCATCCTGGAACATCATGCTATTATTCTTGCTCTTGTTTATTATTATTATAAAAAATTTATGTTAACATATTAGCTTATATATTTAAAATACTTTATATAATTTTTTGCAACAGCTCTGAAAACTAGACATTTCAAGTATAATTATCCTTGTTTTTATGAAGGAATGAAGAAATTGAGACTTACTGATTAAATTATTTTCCCATGGTTGTGCAGCTAGTAGGCAGGATCCTGACAAAGGCAGAATTTGAATTCAAATCTTTCTAACTCGGTCTAGTACTTTATCTACTACACATCTAAACAACTTACAGACCCCTCTTCCCCATATTTGGGGAATCAGAACAAAATATAATTGGAATATTACCTCTTCTCTCCCAAGCTTTCCTTCCAAATCTCCCAAACACTGAGCTCTCTGGTAATTCATGCATCGATCTCATCATCTATGTATAAATCCCCAGAAAAGTATATTGCCAAGGTAAGTGAACTTATCTACATCAGTGACTGTTTCTGCATTTGCTATAACCAGTGGTTCCATATTTGGATGGTGGTTGCTGGCTGGTGGAGAACTTCTGTTTTCTTGGCGTTAACTATCAGGCCAAAATCAGCACAAGCAGCAAAGAACTGAACCATACTTTGTTGCATCTTAACCTCAGAGGCTGCATTAAGTGCAAAACCATCTGCAAACAAAATAGCACGCATCAACTCTCCTTCCATTTTAGTCTTGGCTTGTAGCCTTTTCAAGCTAAATAATTTATCATCAAGTTCTTGTTGAAAGCATCTGACAATATTGCTGAAAATAGCGTGCTAAAGTTTAGCATGGGAGCAAGCACACAGCCTTGCTTCCATTGGTAACAAGGAATGTGCAAGAGCATTGTCCGTTCTCCAGAACTCTGGAGAGCAACCACTTGAAACTTCAAGACCTAGGGAGACAATTTGGCAGGCTGCCAACTTGAGTTATGATTGCCATGCACTTGGCACAGAGAGAAGCTGACTTCTAAAGAGCACCCTTTTCTATGAAGCTTCAGGAGTATTCTGCAGAGCGGCAAAGAGCTTTGTAAAGCACTGTCACTCCTGGCCATCTGCAGCCATGGGACTGGAATAGCCTCATTGCCATACCGTTTTCTTCCTGATGATACCCGAGCATGAGCAGGATCCTGATTTAGGGATTAGAAGACCCGCCTTGGAATTAGTAAGGTCTCAGGTGTGTACTAGCCCTGTAACTCCATGTGACCCAATCATTTAGCCTTTAACAGATGAGAATGCTGGACCTGGAGTCAGGAATACCCTGGTTCAAATCCTGCCATCCACTCTTCCTCCCTGTGTGGCCCCGCTCAGTCACCTAACCTCCCTCTGCATCAGTTTTCTCAGCTATAAAATGAGAGCAATATTAGCCCCTACCTCCTGGGGCTATTGTGAGGATTTGTCATGTTCTTTCCACAGTACCTAAGCAGGCACTTAAGAAATGCTTGTTTCTTTCCTTTCAGTGCCTTGGGGCAACTCTGTAATACTGTTAGTTATAGGACAGCACAGATCTGCATTGGTGGTGGGAGTTTCCACACTGGGAATTCCCCATGAATGATATAGACGTGGATCCGTCTCCCTCACCAAAAATAGGAAGCCCCATGAAGCTCTCCCACTCTCAGAAGACACCACAGCAATGTTATACTGTTTACATTGCTGGTGCAATATTATCTTGGTAAAGATAGATACAATTTAATTAAAAGTATTTCCTTAGAATGTTTTTAAGATTCTATTAGGAGTAAGAATCTGTGCACATGATAGACTATTAGGGCTACATTTTACATTTTAATTGTAGAAAATAAACACTACTTGCACTTATTAAAAACCTTATTTTAAACCAAGTCAACTTTTTTTTGAAGATGATGTTTATTTGACCTTGTAGAATTAGCTCAATCTTTAATTTCATTTAGGCAATCATAAGCACTTTAGGGCAGCTTGGTGCAATAGAAAGATCTCTGAATTTGGAGTCAGAGGATCTGGGAGCTCTGTTGTCATCTCTGTCACTTTGCAATCTCTGTGACTGTGGGCAAATCACTAAGCTTATTGGATCCTCAGTTTCTTCATCTGTAAAACATAAGGATTGAACTACATGATTTTTAATATCCCTTCCAGCTCTAGATCAATGATCCCTTGATTATCCCAGCCCCAGCATTTGTTGATAATTACTGGGAATATATATCTCAAGCCTGATTTCATTAAGCTGAAGAAAAAAAATAAATTGTTCTATAAATATCATACTGAGTAAAAGGTTTTTTTAAATGCTAATAAGTCTTAAGTAGCTTCAGAAATATTTGAGATAAATGTTGAGTGCTCTTAAGGCTTATATCAGTGGCCCATATGTATTCTGTGATTCCATTATACCCAAATACATCCTTGATTGAACATCAGTCTAGTGTGAGTTTGTTAGTTGGGAAGGAGGGAGAAGAGCTGGTCAATAGGAGCAACTGCAAGTTTTCCCTTTTTAACTGGTAATGATGGTGATGTGTATACACAGAACCAATGAGTCATTCTGAACATTGAGCGTGATTTAATTTAAAAAAAAATAAAATGAAGCATACACAGGAAGTATTAACTGGATATGATTTTCTGATAAGCATAAATGGACTAAGCGTGGGAACAATAATTGCCTATTAGTCAGAAACCAGATTTGTAATATCACAGAGGACTATCGATATTTCTATATTTTGGTGTTTCTCTTAAAGTTGACCTTAACTTAAAGCTACATTTGGCTCTTCATATTTGAAAGTCCACATTTCATTTTGCCTTGAGACAGATAGCAAGTTATGGATTTCTAATGGTGGTCATTTTTGAATGATTATGGGATGAAGAGCAAAAGGAAACTGAAGTCTTAAAACATTACAGTTTATCCATTTCAAACAGTATCATGTAGCATAGCGCCTGGCACATAGTAGGCACTTGATAAACATTTATTGGTTCACTGATTAAACTATAGCACTAACTCTTCATTCAACCATTTTGTTGCTGCTTTAGTGAGCTGACAGGGGGAAAATTCCACCTGAGGCCCCTGAAGAAATAAAATGTGCTTTTCTGAATGATTATGAAATCACAAATGCAGAAAATATTACTGTTGGAAATCCACGGATCCAAATTGATTACTACAGACAAGCAGCAAAGTGTTCATCATGGAGAATAAAGAAGCAAATAAGTCAAAGGGAAAAGTCCTGGGATTGTCAAAATGGAGGGCATCATAAAAACCATGCCATCCAACTTTTTTGTTTCATAGATGAGGAAGCTGGGAATCCGAAAGGTAAAGTAGCAGTTGACAGAATTAGGATTTGAATCCAAGTTCTCAGCCTCCAAATCTAAATACTTAAATACTTAAACCAAAATACTTAAACCAAATACTAAATACTTAAAAAAATGCTACCATGTGGCAGTCTAGGAAGATGCAAAAATAGAATATATATTACTGAGAAGTGTAAATTATGGAAGCAGACCCTGGAATCATTCATAACTTATTTGACTAAAGATATAATAAATGTAGTGAGAAGTAAGGATAAATTCTATTTAAAATAGGAGTTGGGTTTTTCAAAATGTTACTACTCAAAGCCTGCTCAGAGTCTTTCATGATGAAAGAAAGTGTTCGTTCTTATTGATTAGTCACCACCTGACAAACAGGACCATACATACCAAGTGAAAGAACTTGGCTATAGGTCATTCAGAGAACCTATGGAAGGTAGAAGTAACAAGCAAACACTGAGCTATGAATGGAAATGCCCTACATTATGAAAAATGTGGTTTTTGACTGGTTCTCCCTCATTTCAAAAACAAACAGACCTGTTGTGTATTGTCCATATGCCATGTTTGCTCTCCAAAGAGACTGATTTCTCATGGCTGACTTGTGACACAGAATTCTGGACCTAGTTCTCGTCTGGACGATGGACTTTGCTGTGCATTTGGTCCATTTGCTTCCCAGGCTCCTGTGGGACCACCAGGCAACAATGAACATGATCCAGCAGACTTGTCTAGGGGCCAGGAAAGAGTCTGCTAGACTGTATTCTGTCACTGCACCTGTTAAGTCTTTAAACTGAGATGTTAATAGAGTACTGCTTTGCTTCCAATGCTGCCATCGTGGAATTCGTTTGGAAAGAAGCAGCTGGGGAACGCTTGTGAGAGCTCTGCCCTCACTGTCGGCTCCAAGGAATTGCTCTGCAGCCAATTCCAGACACTAGCCCAAAGTGGAAGTAATGTTTGCACCATTTCTACAGACCAAAATCCAAGATGTGAGTCAAGGGAATGAGTATTGTCCTTTTCTGCCATTCAGAAATAAATCTCAGCAAGTGGAAGAAGAAGAGACTATATATATGTGACTACTGGGAGGATCTGCAATGTGTCCGCCTGCTGTGGGAACTTTCTCCATCCACCTTCTGTGACTTACTTGAAAAGACCTAGGGAGCTAACTTGAGACTTTTAGGGCTTAAGTGGCTGCCTCAGGATCCCATGGTAAATGTCAGAGCTGGATTTGAACACAAGTCTTTCTGACTAAATGCCCACTGCACCTCTCCCACTTTCTATTTTTTTTTTTTTTTTT